>CALNHX010005362.1:0-108450 GCA_940337035.1 Agriotes lineatus | reverse complement strand
AAAGGTCGACTTTATTTTCATGTACCGTTAACAGCAACCAAGTTATACCAAAAAAATCAAACCCACCTTTTATTTAAGATGGCGGAAATAGCACAAAGGACATCTTAGAGACAACTTGAAGTTCAGATTACATGAACTCCCCCAACAGCCGAAAAAAGGAATTTCAAATTTCGATTCACTTCAAGCACATGCCTTCTTTTCGTATATAGTGACTGGACTATTATTATTAATGATAACGATTACCACTTTTTCGATTTCTAAATAAATACACGAATTGAAAAATAACCTTAAACTAAATATAGACCTACGACTATAGTAATAACACCCCAACTCTGTAGTTCTATTTTTATTTATTCTTAAACTTATAGAAATGAATTCAAATTAAGTGTACAACGCTCTATCTAGCCTAAACAAGAGTTTATTTGGTTTAAAGATAAATAGCTCTTTTCCAGCACTCTTAGAAATGGGGCAAGAAAAACAGTTTCCACTTGATTCGCTGATAGCTTGGGTTTTATCATTTTGGCGGCACAGATTCCATCACTATTTGTTGTAAGAAAAGGGAAATGCTGAAGACAGCTATTTATCAAACAAACTCCCCGTGCAGCTGCTAAAAACAATATTCGGTATGTCCATTTTAAAAGACAAGCAACCAGTGCGACAACTCTGACAAATAAGTTGCATACAGAGTCTCTGAGTTTGTCTTTTGTGTGATTTCTCACGAGTTGCCTCGTTTATAATTTGGATAGTAAGTCGCGTTTCGCCAATCGATTTTTCTGTCGGGCGAAAGAATAATAAAATTGTGAAATTTACGAATTTAAGTTTGGGGTAACCAAACCATAAAGCTTCCCAGCAACTCCTGGTAAATTACAAAGCTATCAGATATTTGACACAGCAAAACCCGGCTGGTATTGATTTAAAATGTCAGCTTGAAGTTGAAATTGATTGATTGCTCGCTCATTTAGGATGCGGCGCTTAGGAAAACTTGGAGGCCAAATTCAACGTGGAATTGTGCTAATAACACAAATCTCGCCCGAATATGTGCAGCGGACAGAAAAAGCAAAAGAAAAACGGGTGTGCAACAGGTACTTTCCACCTTTCCTAAATTCTCCAGCCATAAAGGGCGCAAATCACCCGGTGTCGAATCCTTAGCAGTCGACTTTCCATACAAATGCTTTCACATATAAATATTGTTTTCGCATTGTGCTTTTCATACGAATCCTGCATTTACCGATAAATGTGTTTTTATAGTTTAGATGTTTAGAATATAGGTCTCAGTGGCACATGAACTACGAAATAGTCACATTTTTAAATTCTGGTCTTTATACTTAAATTGTTTAGTACCTGTAAGATCTATGAAATTTCTGCTCCACATAAAACTATTCAAAGTGATTCTGAAATATACGAGAGCATGTTATCAGCTGCCGTCATTTGTATTATTAGATTAATATTAAAAAAGTAGCATTTTACTGAATTTATAACATGTTCATGACAATATCCTGCTTGTTCTCAAAATAGTTCCTACTGCAGCATTTACGTTTTCCTATTTTGGTAAATGGATGCACATATGGCAGTGTAATAGCAGCAATAGCCTTGTTATATATCTAGCCCCACTTGAGGTGCCAAATTTGTAAAATATAACATTCTCTTACGGTGTTATTACAATTTATACAATTAATATTAAACTAAATATACCCTTTTACTAACTATTAAAAATAAGCACTATCAGGTATAGCTCAATTATGTACTTACCTTACTTTTTAATAAAATAAATATAATTTGACGTATCTCATAAATCAATTTGACATTTAGAATTATGTCATCTGATTATAGTTTTTTAAAGCCTCGACTAGTCAGTTTACAAGAAATGAGATTCCTGACTCCCAGCTGAATGAGTACATTTTCAACTTGTATTTAAAGACTGAATTACTTTTAAAATATAATAATTATTTGACTTTGTGAATCAAATACACGTTTCAGGTACTTCACAAAATTAAATTCATACTTTCAGTTTGTTAGCAGCATATCGAAGTTTGATCTGACATTACAAAAATAAATAGATATTGTCAAAATTAGTTTAATCAAATGTTAAATATCCAAACTTGATTTAAATGAATATTCTAAAAAACAACCTAATACTAAAATGTAAATTTCAAATTATAATGATCGAAAAACGTCGAGTACTCGAATCACTATTAAATTTAGAAAATTAATTCTTCTAAATTAAATTCTAAATATATTTACAATTATATTAATGTTTTGCCACACCAAACTTGCTATAAAACTTCTTAATATTTCATAAGAAATAGGCACTAATCTTCTGATTGTCTATCTTGTAATTGAATGTGTTATCTCAGCTCCTAACTGGATAAATTCAAACACCTCCCTGTGCTGTTTCCGACCAAAACAAAGCTCGTTGTAGCTCCTTGAAACCTCTATTATGTGGATAGACAGCATACTACAACACTCACGTTCACTTTTTTACTGGCTTCGTAGTAAAATACCACGTTAAATAGAATCGAACAATCTTGAATTTTATATTTGAATAATAAATGTGACTTATAGTCAAATTTAATCTTAGAGAATACTATATAGCTACTATGTATCAAAATCAATTATTATTCTTCACAATTAATGGGAATTTAACCCTTAACGTGAATATTTATCGTAGATAGTCAAGTTATTTTTTACTACTTGATATATAAACAACCCTGTGGTTGCACTTTACAATACCACCAGTTAAAACATACAACTGTTACATCACATGATATACATTGGATATCTGGATATTATTTTAATTAAAGGTATCATTTACACGGTATGCTGCATTACAACAGTTTATCAATGATGGCTGTTAGGTTCTATATGAACACCAAAGCCGCAATACAACTAGACGGCTATCTCTCAGAAGACGTAAAGATAAACAAAGGGGTAAGGCAAGGATGTATTCTCTCCCCAATTCTTTTCAATATCTATGGAGAATATGTCATGAGGAAGACGCTGGAAGACTGGGACGATGGAATTTCTATTGTAGGAGTAAAGGTAAGTAACCTACGTTACGCCGACGACACTGTCCTATTCGCCACTGATGCTGATAAACTAGACCAACTAATACGACAACTAGAAGATGAAAGCCAAAACCTTGGACTGGAAATAAACCATGAAAAAATCAAAATCATGATAGTCGACAGAAAAAACAACAGACCTGACATAATACAAATAAGACACTGTCAAGTGGTTACCCAGTTTATTTAGCTGGGGGTGTTAATAACAAATACTGGTAGCTGTACAAAAGAAATTAAGCGCAGGTGCGAAATGGCAAAACTGGCAGTAAGAAGCATATATAAAACTTGGAAGGATTGTGCAATAACAACGAATACAAAGAAACAAATAATAAAAACAATTATTCTCCCAATAGCTCTCTACGGATGCGAATCCTGGAGTTTAAAAGCAAGTGATAAGAAGAAAATTGACGCCCTAGAAATGTGGTGTTGGAGGCGTATATTACGTGTTCCTTGGACAGCACGGAGAACCAACGAGTCTATACTCTAAGTAATAAAGGAACCAGATCGTCTGTCACAAACAGTGAATGCCCGGATACTCAAGATCTTTGGGTATATATGCAGAAGAGAGAACGATAATCTGGAGCGACTAATAGTATATGGGAAGATAGAGGGAACTAGAATGAGAGGCCGCTCATCCAGAAGATGGGCAGATCAAATTAAAGAGAGCACTAACTCCACAATTGTACAGGCAACTCGCACTGCTAGAGACAGAGGCCGATGGAAGGCAATTGTTAAAGCCGCTACAAAAAGGAAACGAAGAAGAAGAGAAGAGAGCTTCTAGAGCCCTTCAAAAAAGGTAAAGGTTCAAGGTAATTTCAATTCCCCCAACTGGGAGCGGGCTGCTATAGCGACCTGGCGTTCCTCTTCAGCCAATGACGGGAGTTATATGATGGGTGAGAGAAAGGAGGGGTGGAAAATGGAAGAAAGGCCAGGAAAGGTGGAAAAATGCTGCCCCAGGATTTGCCCCAGAGAAAGTACTCTGTTGGAAACAATGTTTTTGTCGTCACCTTCAAGGAGCTGTTACTGCCTTAGGAGGTATTGGCGAGCCCATGTTTATATGAACTTTTTTCTTGTTTTGGGAGCATCTACACGCTCCCAACGGTTAGCTGTCGCGAAATGAATCACACTGTATGTATATCTTAGTTTATTAGAAATATAGTGATCAAAAATTATTTTCATCTTGTAAGGCTACATGATAGTTCCTAATTTATGAATGCAACTATATGCCACTTAAAAATCAAATGTCAAGTTTGACATTCAAGTATAAACATAGTTGCATTCATTAATTAGGAACTATTGCATAGCCATACTAGATGAAAACAATTTTTGATCATACTCTGGAATACATGATTAAAAAACCTTCGTCAGAGCAGGCCAGGAAAAATGTAACTTATACTAAAAGAGAACATTACATTACATTTTGAACAATTCTTCCTGATGACATTTTGTCGTATTTAAAATAGAAGGGGTATTTCACCTGAAACAATAATTTTTTTAGCTACCGCTCGTGAGGGATCATGAAGACCAAACCAACATTTTCGTATTAAGATTTTCGACTCAGAATTGTACAAGGAATATCGCTACCTGAAGCTTTAGTGGCCTGTATAAATAACAAATAAACATCTACACAAATATTTATATTAAATATTAGCTTAAACTAAACGAGATGGGATATGTGACCACCACCTTTATCTGTGCATATTGTGATTATTTTGTTAGAAGAATTAGTAATGTTGACCAGAATTGTCGGTGTAATATAATCTTTAATTTAATTTCAAATTATCTTCTTAAATATCTTCCATTTCAACAACCTTAGTTGCAAGTATTGAATTTTTTATGTATGGCGTAAGAAGAAATCACAGGGAAATATGTCACAGAATCACAGAACCAAGATGGAAATGGCACTAGTGTATTTAAACTGATTACAAGAATTTTAAAAATCGGCTAAAAGTTCAGGTTTATTCGGGTGGTGTGAATTCGTGCCCTATCCTGTTCAAAATATCCTTGCAATATTTCGTCACAACGTAACATGTCCACGAATGGAGAGAATAGATTTTACCCACTATCTCTCAGAGTGTAACACCCCTAAAACGCCAAATACATGCATGTAATTGTCAATACCTTCAAAATATAGGGTGTGTCTAGCCTGTCGTACAAAAAATGCACACGATATTCTACATAAAATAGTTTTATAAAACCCTGCAACCAAAAAAGTACTGCCGATGCACATGGTTTCATAAAGGTAAGCTAATATTTCTGAAATTTCGCAGGGAACTATAATTTAACATTTTGAACTTATTTTCTTGGTGATATTTTGACATACTTAGTTAAAACAGAAAAGGTACTTTACCTGACCAACTACCGACCCTGATGGCTCATGAAGAAAAATCCAACATTTTGGTATTAAGATTTTCTTCTCGGAAGAGAATATCGTAGTGTACTTTTTGTACAACCGGGTAAATACAGGCTGATTATTTTATCATGTAACAACTTGTAGGCAACCCATTATACAGAAGCATGCATTATGCATGCGTCTGCATAATGGGTTGCCTGCAAGTTGACTGATAAAATAATCAGCCTGTACTCCCTGCATATTGGTCCAATATTCCTTCTTTTACTCACAGCTACCCATACTCCAATTTTTGGTGGTTGTGGTGGAGTTTCAATACAAAAAATAAGGATTGTCCGAACTCCACGTCCTCATCTTTTGGAAATTGACATATCCAGAAAAGTGGAACAAGCATCATTTGTGAAGAAGGTTTCTTAGAGCCCAATACTGTTTTCAAAGTTATATAAAAACCATTAACAAAATTCCTGAAATTAAGCTACATATATGTTTCTGCTCTAATTTCGTAGTGTTACATGCATTTGACAAATAAATGTTCAATTAAAAAAAAACGCTTTAATCTATTGCTGTCATTCAATTATTATAATATCAACTAATATATTGTTGTATTGCTATTACAGCTAAGCAGTCATCAGTCCCATGTTCAGCAATAAAGTAACCTTACTGTAGAGTGTATAGTCTCTGTTGTTTACAACTACTTTTTATTCCACTTGAATACTGTATAAATTAATTAATGTTAGCGCCTCTCAGACAGCCGGCCCAGGTTCGAATCTCGAAAACTCGAGAGTTTCAAAATCCTACGTTCTCTGGCTACCAGACTAATACCTGTGGTAGCCGTTAACCCCTAACAAGGGAACTCTTACCCACTTTCGATGGAAGAAGCTAGCCACCTATGAGGTCTAAGGCAAAGAGAGCGTATAAAATCACCTTGTGGTTAAAACACTGGCCTATAAAAAAAGACAAAAAAAGAAGGTATTGTATATTCTGTTCCCCTTTTCTCTTAGAATTCTTAGGGGAAAATATTTCTTTAAATTTTAATACAATAACTATCATTCTTTCGTCACTTCAATTTCTTCTTTAAAACACAAAAACTAAATTTTATCTCATTCTTTGAAAATATTTTAATTAAGAGCAACAATCGTACGTACAGTTTCAATAATTTTAACAGATTATTAGATACTTAAAAAGTATTAATTTTCTGGAAACAGCCGTTTTCCAACGTCATCGAGCTGACTGTAAAAGTCACTATTAGCTTGTTTAATATTTTTCCTCATGTTGTGCAGAGCTTCTAAAACTTCGGAGACGAACTTTTCGTCGGCGTCTTTGTTTTCATCATCGTATGACAGCATATCCTGAACTTAAAGCAACTATAAACTACGGTTGGGTAGCGAAAAATTAAAATACTCACAAAGTGCTCGAGATTCTACAGCACCATTTGCTTCTAAATCTTCTGCTTCTGGATTGTCCACACACTTGGCCGATATTAAAACAAAGCTAGCGCATAAAATCGTTAGTGTGTTCATCATTACAACCTGTGATACAGACTTGTCTGCACAAAACTACTGAAATAACGAATGTTAGTCATTTTATAGCGTATAAGCTGTTGTACAAAACATCGACATCAATCAAATAGGCACAATTGCCAATTTTCCATTCAGAATTAATCATGGTCATCACAGTGTCGCTTATGAAACTTTTCTTCCGGTTTCGTAAAACAATTTGAGGACAGTAGAACTGCCGTAAATACCTAAAGTATAAATAGAAAATAAACAAGCAAGGCAGCAAGCCTTTAATGCGCTGTGGAAATACACTTAAATTGCTTTGTTTACTTCATTCTTCACATAAATTAAACAAACTCTAGGGGATCGTTTTGAGTCAAATCAGACAAGTTGCTCGTTTAAATGGGTGTCGTCTTGAACATTATTATGAAAGACCGCTTCTAAGTCACTTCCAGCATATAGTTAGAGTTTGTAGATGATTAATATTTAATCTCAAAGCCAGCAACAGTCTGTCACTGAGATGGTGCGCTTTGTTATTCTATTCGTTACTGTAACTGCAATTTAGAATAAAACAGAGGTACACAAGTATGTCAGTGGTTCGGTGGTAAAGGAATTAGATCGTTCTTAGATTATAACCTTGAAATTTGAAAGCACTTGTTGATTATATTCCAGTTGCCTGTCATTTTACATTGCGTGTTCTAATTACACAAGAAATTCCGAATAACAAAATATCTGAAATTGTTGAACATTTCCATCTACGCAACATCAAGGGAGATCAAATGGCTTCTCTATATCCATTTCCAGCTTTTAATGAGATAGTAATGATTGCAGTTACATATTTATTAGAGGCCCGCTGCTGTGCTGTAAATCAAACATTAATGGCTGAAACTTCTGTTTACTCAAAATTATTTATTACAGCAATTTGTTATGGTCTCATAAAATCAACTGATTATATTTCATAGAATAGGTCTAAATTGTTGTATATTATTTTGTTTGCTAGTGCTAAGCAGATTGATATTCTATTGCACTTTTCGCATTCAATTATCAAAAACAAATTATATGTAATTCTAAGTATAGGTTTGTTACATTCGATTAGTAACTCAAACGGCTCTACAATTAGATAAATACTTAAAAAAAATTAGAGCATTACATTACATTACTTCCACTTACGATTTTCCTAATCTGAAGACTGATAAAGGCATGATTAAAATACATTTTCTGACTTGACTTATTTTTCTTTGAAATGTAATAAGCATTTTGGGCTAATTCAGAATAAAATGGTCATTCTATACAAAGCGATCATCCGATTGATCATGTCCCTTCTGAGACTTCATACCTATAATTTAACGTTATGTTTAATTAGTACGCCAGGAGCGAAACTCTCAGATTCGAAATTCCTACGTTTGGAATTTAAAAATAGTTCTTAGTTAATTGCCATAGGAAGGTGAAAATAAACTAGCGTTTCATTCCAAGATTGTGAAAGCCATTGCATATTCAAAATTTTCCATTCTGCAGGATCAACAAGACACTGTGTGACTAGAAAGAAATGGAAAAATTCCCTGAGTATCGAATGCAAGGAGTCGTTACTTGTTGCCGAGAGCTTGAGTAGTTAAGCCGTTGACGGTGTGATCGTCGCCCTGGGCGCTCACAAGTTCTCGAAGTGGCTCAAGTTTTCGTGATCCTTGATTTATAAAGTTCGCCTGCTGATTACAGTACACTTGTGTGCCGACTACTAAAAAAAACCAAACGAAAATTCATGAGTAAAAAAGACTATAGATTCTATCAAGACTATTTTATACAATTCTCAAAAATTAAACTAGCACCAATATTGATATGCTTAGAATGGTATTAATTGCTATTATAATCATGAATTAACTAAATTAATTTAATATTCATTGTCTAGTTCAGAATCTGGTATTCTCGATAATGAGCAGTTCCGGATTACGACATCCATCAGTTGCTGCAAAGCCCTTTTTACAATACCACTTTGTGGGATATTATAAATGGTAAGTTTCAGTAGGGACACAATGCACTGGTAAAGAAATTGTATAATATTTATCGTCTATATTGATTTCATATAAGGTTAAGTCTTAAGTTTTATTACATTACTCGGTATACATTTTTAGTTGCTATTTCATTTTTAATCTCAGTTAAAAATTGTATGATGTAAGGTTTTAACAATATTGTTTGGAAGAGTTTTTATTTCAAAATGTCTAAAAAAACTCCAATTTGCTTCCAACTCAATTTACACACACGTGTTTTAAACTCAATTTCGAATTTTTGGGGTGAATCCAAAAGATCTTTTATTGTAAAAGGAAGGAAAAAGAATAGTTGATGCTAATTATCAAATTTTTAGCAGTAATGGTATTTTAACGTTTTTTTATGTATTCACAAATAATAACATCAGTATAAATATCCCATCTGCAAAAGCGACATGCACAAATAAACCGATAATAAATTAAAATTTTAAAAGTTGTATTTTATGCCTAGAAATTGAAGATAATGTGCATCCTTTAATGTATTTTTATTTTACTCTCAAGTATTTTCCAGAAATGTACACTTTTTTTATTGGAAACCTATACATATATGACTATGAAAGGTCCATAGCTTAATGGCGCGTTATTGAAGTCATTTGGAGTGATTTAATAAGAATATGTCAGAAAATTAATGGTATTCTGTTGATTTTCTTAAAATCCTTGACATAGATTCCGCCTATTAAAATGCGAAGAAAATGCCAACACCGTCACCCTCGAGTATGAAGCATCGTATCTTCCAAAGAAAACATTTGCGGACTTATGTTTATACGATCTTTTTTCATATTTTAATAGACGGAATTTATGTTCAGATTGTAAGGGAAATTTGTCGATTTTTTTTTATTTGAACACCCTGTATCTGGGAAATGATACATTTTCGAACATATGTTTATTAAACAATTAACATGTAAATGGCTTTAACGACACGCCCTTAAAATGTGGATCGTGTCGTGGAACTCTTGCATACGTATTCCGTAGTAAAAGATCGTTATTTGTGTCGTGTTCCTTCCATTACAACGATGCAATATGACACAGAATCTACGGTAATAGCTAATAAACAGAAATTATTCCGCTAATCAACTGAAAACCAATCTAATATGCGACTTGATATTTGGAAACGCAGAACATGTAAGTCAAAGATAATTGAACATGAAGGTACCAAGTGCATAAACGTATAATTTATGCAGTGGTTAATTACGGCGATAACTTCTCTGCTATTGTTTTGCAATTTGTGAAATTGCATGGCATTGATTCTATAATTATATCCTAGTGACAATGAAGCAATGTTCAATTCTTTTTGAATTCTAACGTACCATAATTGCGCACTAAATACAACCAAGTTGAATAACAACTTCCACCATATGGGGGTTTTTACAAATGTTACTGATAGTATCATAATGAAGCTAATCTAAAAGCCATGATAGATATTTCTAAAGGCTTTAAATTACATAAAAGAAGAAAATATATGATATTATTTAAAAACTCCAGGTAATAATTAAAACTACCTAGAAGTTGCAAGAAACTAATATTTGAAGCAACTTGCATTAGCAAACAAAACAGTTTTGTAATTGTATACCGATTATTTGTTTAATAAATGTGCAAAATTTCAATGATATACACCAGATCAATGATTATTGGATCAAAATTTTAAAAACATTGTATATAATTCAAATATTAAACAACAATATAACTATAATAGTTTGAAAGTACGAATTTATTTTTATAGCCAAAAATGCATATTAATTTAGTCGGTTCTTAATGTATCGTGATTGAATTTAATCTAATGCACTGGCTACACGTTGCTGTGCCTCAAATTTGTACTGAACCTTCAAGTATCGACACCGATCAGCTTTTAAAATTACAAAGTGTCCTATTTTGTATTTTAATGTTAATAATTACTATTATCAATAGCTCCTGAAAACTCAACAGGGGTGGATTCTTTTATCTAGTTACTTGTTTTCTGAAAGATTGATTTTCTAATATTTCAAATCTTATTTTCATAAGTCAATTCTTATGTCAACCAAATGTCAAAACATATTTGAAATTCATATGACAAATACAGATTGTTTCCCTATTACACAACAATATTAAAAACACAGTAAGTAATTCTTTGATAACTAATTCACTTTTATAGTCTTTTATTTGCCTTTTTCTAGTAATTACCTTTCAATTGATCTCCACAACGTTCAGGATGTAAACCACCCTGCTCCTCTCTGCCTACTGATACAAGCTCCTCTCTGCCTATTGATCCAAGCTCTGATGCACCTTCCCGCAATAAAAGGGGTCTCCTATAAACAAGACGTCTCCAACTGTCCCAAATCAGTAACTCTAACCTTCCTTTAATTTATGAAATTTTATTTTATTTTCAAATCCACCTGTTTTTCAATAGCTATTTTTTATTCACATCTTCACCTTATCTCTGAATAAATCCAAATTATTTTCATATTAATAAATTTCATTCTAACTATATTAAGGTCGTATCATAACACTATATTCACTTCCTCAAAATAGAATCAATTCCTCTTAATATCCACAAACGCGACTTAATTCCATTTAGGATTCTCAAATTTTTTAAGCATAAACAGACTTTACAGTAATTTTCTCGTCTCCCGTGAGTTAAAACGTCGGTAATTATATAATGTTTTATTTTTAATTAAAAGACGTTAACCCTACGTCGTCTTCATTAAAATAAAGCAAATAAATCTGTAAAGAGCTTTACTCAAAACCTCCCTCACAAGTGGACGGTGTGATATAATTTTAAAAACTAAAGGGCGCTAGAGGTAATAGTTATTTACTATACAAGTGGATTAACAGCATCATTAATATACGTGTGTGTAAGAACACAAGTATATTAATGATGCATTATCACTAGAGTCCGTCAAAATATTCCCGTATTTTTTCAAAATATAGCATAGCAAAATGGCATTTATTTTTTTTAAATATGGCATATAAAATGGCATTTATTTCAAAAGAAAGCACAAAAAATGGTAAGTAATTATTTCAAAAAGTTGAAATTTTAGAAAAAATTTCACCAGTAATATTAAAACTCCCACAACACAAATATAAAAGACAAAGTGATCTGATAAAAACGACGGACACAAGGCAATTGAGTGGAACGTAGGTATCCGAGGTGCATTGAAGGGAAGGGGGAGAGCGCTGGGTTGTTGATGAGTGGACGCAACAGGATACTTACCTGAGCGTTGAGGCGCGCGACGAGCGGTCACCCCCGCCCCAGGTCATCGACCTTAATACCTGACACTCACCAAAACTTCTGCATGTTTATTTTGAAATTTGTAAGCCCTCTTGTTGTGATTTAGCCACATAATATTGCTTTTGATTGAAATATAGCATTAAAATGTGGCATTTATTCAAAATATAGCATTTATCACGAAAAGAGGTATTTTATAGCATTTATGGTACCAACAAATGTGGTTCATTCCACCCCTTACTACGTGAAACGACTAAATAGGAAATCTGGCCCTAAAGAGGCCTACAGTAAGAAACATGGCAAACTGGCATTTGACGGACTCTAATTATCACACATGTATTGTACAAAATTTTATCTACGGCTGCCTAAAATTGAGAAAAGTGCATTAAGAGAAATGTCACATTTTCAAAAATATTTTAGTAGGCAAATGTCATTATGTCATTCATTTGACACTATTTCAGTTACGTAATGAAGTCATTACACAACTCAGTTGCGTAATGAAACCATTACATAACTGAGTGGTATAATGAGCTTTATTACCTAACTGAAATAGTGTCAAATGAGTGACGTAATGAGTTACTTATCCCACTGGAGTAGATAAAGTATATTAACGTTCCTAATAATAACGAAAAACACATGGCAATGCGAATTACATCATTTCCAAATAAAAAAACTTTACCGGCGGTATAATTCGAACTTCGGCGTCTGTGAATGAGATTTCAACACTTGGCAGTAGCCCGACCGTCTGTCGCATGCGGGCACGCAGTACCCTCAGCATCTCTGCTATGTAGCTTTATTAAACGCAACTCACTTATTCGTTGCTCCTTTTTGTCTCCTACAACATTTACCCTGCAAACTTTGGGTTTATGTGCAAAGTATTATTTTTATCTACTTCTCAGTTAAAGCAAAAATAAACAAAATTTTATTTTTATAAGGTCCTCACCTTGTATATTATGTTGGATTCAAAATATGATTTTTGCGTGAAGGTGAAACAATTTTTTGGCTTAGCCTAATTGTTTCGCCATTTATCCAATTATTTCAGGCTTAACCTGTATATTTTTAGTTGAATTATAAATCCTTTTGCATTTCAAATTCTTCTATTTTCCAAAGCAGCGTATTTTATACCTGGATCAAGTTCCTATCGTTTGCACGATGCTCTCTCGACCTGCGCTATCTCTTATCAGAGTGCGAGTCTCTCTTTAGAAACGAAATTTTCGTCCGAGGCACTTATTCTTCTCGCCTCAGGCGGCGCATTTCGCGCGGCCGAGGTTTGATTTTGTTCAAGTCAAATTACGTGCGCTCAACCAATTTCAATGAGCAGTGTGTTTCTAAGGGCTGATTATGATCAGGTACGATTGCGATTTTCTGTCTTATTATCTCCATAGTAATTATATTTTTCTTAGCTCTTAATTACCAGTTTCATACACGAGTTTTTCTCGGAGGCCAAGCCTTATCGCACTTTCAACACCTGCTGGCGCTCTGTTTAGTTGCTGCCGTTCGAGGGTGCTTTTGCTGTATTCCATTATGGTAGCAGATCACGACCAACTTATTTTAAACAACAGGGTGTAGCAACCCCCAGCCGGCGTTCGCCTGTTAGCCGATTTTGCACGTTGGTGAAGCGAGGTTAGTTTGTGCTATTCCGAGATATATCGTATCTTCAATACCTGTATTTTACATTTATACATTTTAAAACCGTAAATATTTAAAATTTAAATGCATACGTTCCGCAATTATTAACATGTAATGTAACATTCAATTTCATACATACTCTTATTTTAATATTTAAATTTTTATGCTTATATCTAATTATGCTATATTTAAAGTTGCTATTTTGATGTGTATTTCGACCCTCTGTAAAAGGTACAGTCACGCTTTTTTATTTCAATAGCCTAAACAGAAGGTATTATGAAATGATTGAGGTATGCATATTCCATGAATAATTTGAATTTAGAGTTATTAAAATAACCCGAAAGGGGTTTTTAATTTTATGCGTGTCGCAACCTTCAGTTCACGTACACAATTTGGTTATAATATTATTTGCATTTTAATTATTCTGATAATTTACTACTGACATTTCAAGACTTTTCTATTATTGATTATTAATTAAACGCTAGTCACTTGTAGTTTATTTTTCTTATTATTGGAAATCTTTTGATTTCTGGCGCCCATTTCCATTTCCTTTTCCTTTTTTGAAGACATTCCAGGGTACACAGCTGATGATTTGAACCTACGATCTAAGGCCGCCGATATTTGAGTTAGCTAGGGCCATTGCGGTGAGTAAAGAGTTTTTTAGAGCTGCCGTGATGTATAAACGGTAGGGGGGTTGATCTGCGATTTTTTTACTACCATCAATTATTTTAATTAGTCAATCGCAGGTCGGCTTCTTTATTGTTTCAAAGGTTAAAAACCCGAGCTATCGAGCTATGTGTAAAATATTACTTTAATTTAACCCTTCAGTACCCGTTTACGGTCTGTGAGACCGAGCAACCACATGGTGCAGTATATTACTTAATGTGCTAGCGTTAGTTTACCGCCCATTTCACTACCTTCCTATATATTGCCATTGAAGATCCGTATGCAGTTTTGAGTTCGTGCGTGCAGTGGTTTAAAAGTTATTTATAATTTCGGTTTCAGAGACCGAAGCGGGTACCCGAGTTGCTTTTATTTTTACCTTTGATATACGACCAATGTGAGGAGAAGGAAGTACTTTCTGCATTTTTAGTAACACTGTTATACTGAAACATTATTATAGTCATGGCAGATTTTATGAGAAAGAACAGGCGCGACTAGAACAGAAGATGTGAGATATAATAGCGGAGGAGGACGTCTATAACTCGTTTTATGATGATGTGCCATCGTCTGACGAAGATAATTTATTGAAAACTAGGGAAATTAACAGTGACACTGAACAAGAAATATCTGATTATGAAGACGTTAGTGAACAAGAAACTAATGCCATAAGGTATCTCATTATTTTTCTGGAGGTGGCAGAGGGGTGTCGGACTGCGAGACCGGTGCGGGTACTGATGTCTTAGAATTTTGAACGGGTACTGGAGGGTTAAGTAATAGTTCTGGAATTAAAGCAAAAATAGGCAGAATTTTATTCCTATTGATACACTGTACATATTGTGATGCTATTACTTGCATCTTTGAATAAAATTACTTTAAATCTATAAATCGGCTCTAATTAACATCAACTGTTGTAATGTGACAAGCTATTTTTTTTATTTTGATTTTTATAATTAATTGCGACTCTATCTACAGGGTTAGGGAGCTATATCCAAAAATAAATTGCTACTTTCCTAATAATAATCATCTAAAGTTTGCTTAAACAATTATTTGTCCACACCCTGTATGCTACGATATTTAACTCACGAGAATTTCAAGCGTAATATTTCTACCAGATGGAACCGACATTAATTCCGCAGTAAACACTGTTGCTATGCGAGAAAAATTTAAAGTAAGTCAACGAAACGTCACGAAACAAAGCACTTCTACTGATGCTACTACCGGAAGTTAAATGCAAACCAACGCCACTCGAACAAAATCACAAAAAGACAGTTTCTAGCTGCCAAAATCTGACCTTTAGATGCGATAATCTCGGTGTAGCTGCTGCCTTGCTGAAGATCCTACGATGTTCAGGACAGGACCGGCCTGCTGTTAGCAAGATACGAATCTGCTCTCGTTTTCCACTTCGATGTCGGCTGCAACTTGGATCACTTTTGGATGGCCTTTACTCAAGCCGGGGGCCCACTACAGGGCTCTGGTGCACCACACATACACTGCTCACTTATGCACCTGTGTTACAAAATTGGCTAGAGCTCCGTAAAATCACTTCAAAATTCTCTGGCTTGCACTTGACCAATTGATGTCTACGTTCTACCTGTCACGGGAGCTCAATACAAAAGGAAAACTTCAACAAATCACCCTAGATACAAAATCTCAATAAAAACACTACTTTTTGGTAAACTAGGGTATTTAGTCGCACATAAAATATTATTTATTAAAGCAAAACACAGCTACTTCTCTTAAATAAGCCACCCCTAATTGTCTATTTACATTTTTGTTTATAGTTGCATAAAATGTCAAGCCTACTTTGATTTTAATTTGTTTTTACGCAAAAATAATGCTATCCTAAAAACATAATATTATCAATTATTTACAAGGCCTACGCTATTTTATAACAAATATGAACTTTAGATTATCACATTTACTGGACATTTTTACAATTAATATCTGTATTGTTGGTTATGTTATAAATTATTAATAATTTTTATTTTGCCTATAAGGCTACTAAAATGTGATTATAGCGATATTTTACCGAAATTCTCCGGGGTTTCTGCCCGGAAGACATATAATCCGCATGTAAAATATCGTATTCGTCCGACAAATGGTATTTGAGTTATACCTAATAATAAGCAGACCGACAGACAAATACCCAGACAGAAGGAATTGAGAAAATCTGTTTTTTTATCTATGGATCCTGAAACTTGAAGATCTGAAGAAATCTCTGATGGTTATTTTTTTGCTAGTTCAATACTAAAAAGATCGAATAATTCAATTCAAGGGAATTTAATAGTAAAGCAATTATTCTTCATTTATTATGAATATACGCCATAAAAATTCTTTATCAAGTATTTACCGTTCGCAAAGGTCTTGGTAAATTATGGTATTGTCAGGAATTGTTTGAGAACGGTTGGCTTATTTAAGAAGCTATTTCTAATATAACAAAACAATTACTGGAAATAATTTAGTATAACATGTGACTTCTGCGACTTGCAGATGCAGATGTGGATATTTATAAGAAGTCAAAGGGCCGGTACGAACGAACTAGTAAAAGCCACAGAACTACATAATAACGCATGGGTTGATTATTTTAAAAAAATATACAAAAAAAGGCGACGGATCAATTGTGAATGAGTTGCCAAATGTAGTGTCCGATACAATCATTGAAATAATTGAAAAAAACCGTTCAAAATTAGCAGGAATGAATGACTTAAAAACAAGACATAAAAAGTGGACGTGACTACCTCCCTGGACTTTCCCATACTGGAAACTGTTCATATCGTCTTTATTCAACAGTCTTTACAACATATCAAAATTTCAACTCGATGACTCACGTCTTCACCGTGATAAGCGTTTACACTTTCACGTAAATTGCGGGTAAATATAAAAGAATGTGTAGTTCAAAACGTGACCACCGAGCTTCTGTAGATGGCGCCAAGTGGACAAGCCGCCACTGTGCTAGTTTATGTATTATTTTCCTCAAAACGGCTGTAGCACCGAGGTGAAATTTTCTAAGTACCTGGAAATTATATTTTCTAGGGCATACAAAATCGTTTTTTTTATTTTCGCGGAAAAAGATTCTTTGACGCAAAAATATAACAACCGTTAGAATAAAAAAAATATTTTTCAAAAATAGAGGGGGGAGGGGGCCGGTGCGCTTACATATATCCACGAGTGTAATATTTTTTTGCATATTCATATGCTCCATTATGCACTGAGCAATTCAGTGAAAACCCCAGCTACCGATCTTGTTTTGTTTATTAATTAAAGGGGTTTAAATTTTCAAACTTCAAAGCTTCGCAGAGGGCGCCACAGATAATTCATGAGATTCTTTAAAAAACGGATCGATAGCCCTTTTCGGAGTCTATCAGTGTATGAAGTTTAAACAAATTCCTGTGGGCAGTTTTTGAGAAATGATTTTTAGAAAATTTCCAAAGTTTGAAAATTTTTAATTTAGGCCCCTTAATATTTTTCAAAACAATTTTTATATCACCTCATGTTAGCCTTCATATACTATTCAAAAAATTTTTTTTAAAACTTATTTTGTCGATTAATTTTCGATACACCCCCGCATTCCAAAGCGCATCAAAATCGGAGCAATACCTTCGGCTGTAGGAGCGTCACCCACCCACACACCCACACACAGACAGACATTTTTTTAAAACCACTTTTTTGGGTTCCTAGAGGCCCAAAACGGATATTTCTGTGAAAATCTCGATTTCCAAAATTTTCATGATTCCAAGACTTCCCTATACCAACCTATGGGTATGGGAAAGTAAAAACGGCTGGTACCAGGTAATACAAGAACGAACTACCATTGTTTTATAAATTTGATACCCACCAATCTTACAAACTTGATCAAGGACTAATATAAGCTGAAAATTGTCTAAAAATTTTAAGAGCTCAGAAAGAGTACGATTCCCCAATTTCCGTTGAAAAAGGTGTACAACAAGGTGGCGATTCCTTAAGGGCCCCTTTATTTCATCTTATAAGGGAGGTGTAACGCCCGGTTGAATTTTTTGCGTTTTGTAATTTTGACGTTCGCATCTCTAACTTTTTAGTACACATATCCCATCCTCCCAGCCAGAAAAATTTTGAATGCGCGCACCTTGGGGTAAGACGCAGGTCGCCAAATTTTTGGAATACGGGCGTTCTACTCCGCCTAGCATTTGACGAATTCGGCAAATTCTAGTCGTGGCCCACTAGGATCTGTTTCCACATATACCTCGATTTCAACTAGGCCGTGTATTTTGCGATGACAGGATTTTTTAGCTTACTACCTCTTGTTCGATCGTAAAATTTAAGCAACGCCCATAAACTTTGTTGGATAAGCACATGTTGTTCCATTACGGTTCTGTTCTAATTAAATTGGGAATTAGGCCTTTATTCACTTTTTTTCGCTGTAGCAATATTCTGCACGCTCCTGGGCGACGCTGTAAGGAGATGATCCCGTAAAGCATTACGCTGAACTTTTACTGCGTTGGAGGTAATCCAAGAAGATCTGCAGAATACTACTTACTGGCCGCGTTCCACCTGGTGCAAGCATGCATCGAAGCTTCCCAGATAGCCGCGCAGTAAGTCCACGCTGTTTTGCTAACTTTCAGTGGAATTATTTGTTGACTAAGCAGGCAGTTTAGCCAGCGGTAAATTATGCGATTATCTATAATCAAAGGCATTTCGTTACAATCATGCCGGATAAATAGCCTATAAGCTTATCTTATCAGTCCCACCGACGATTTCAAATGGGCATCTACTGAAATCACTCACAAACAGTATAGAGGTTGCGGCGCCGTTTTTTTTTGTGTGACTACAATTAAAAGTCATTTTATTTAAAATTAAGAACTTTAAAGTAGGCCAGTCATTTAAAACATCGTAGGTCGCAAAAAATTTCACTGCGCTGATTTTTTGGTATGTTGTAAGGATAGATACCAATAGTGTAAAACCAAGTTTGCAGCTTCGAAAGACCTGTGCTAACTGCGTGGTGCTCGAAAAACCTTTTTTTTTGGATTTTTTTTAGTTTTTGGCTTATTACTTCTAAAAGCTGTATCCTACGAAAAAAGTCGTTCTGTACACTTTTAAAGTAGACAAAATTTTCTACAATTTGAATGTGACAGCAGCTTTGTAGGTCGAATAAGTCTAGAGATACGGCGCTTCAAATATTGGCTATTTTTTACAAAAAGTTCGAAATTGTAGTTTTAGCCATCTTCCGAGCAGAATATCGGTTAAAATGCTTATCCTAAGAGGAAAGTCATGCCAAATAAAGTTGTAGAGCAGTTACTTAGCTTTAATGTAAGTATAAGTGTAACAATATAGGTCCAATAGTTCACTTGTTATCAGAAAAAAACTAAAAATTAAGGAAAACGGATTTTTCAAGAAATGGAGCTCCTGTTATTAATATTGCACAGTTACTTATAGAATGTTACAGCGTGTAGCGACATCATTTTTGAAGAATCGACACTGATGAAAGTGCCCCAAGAAAAGTTATTGTCCAACCCAAAAAACAAGCAGCGCTTGTTCAACTTCATCTACACTGGATTGGATAGCCAAGGGATCGAAACAAAGCAAGCCCCAGAGGACGCCGATTGCCTCATTGTCAGGGCAGCATTGGAGAAGAGCGAGGAGTACGAGCACGTCATAATCGCTGGAGAGGATGTCGACCTCTTGGTGCTCCTTAATGGATTGGGCTCCAGCATACAAAATGTTTTCTTTCAAAAAAGTGGTAGGGGTGGAACCGGTTGTGAGCAGTTCTCTTCAACATCATTCATTCGAGGAGAGCTCTCATTACCCCCTGGGATAGAGTTGTTCCTTCACGCCTTCACTGGTTGCGACACCACCTCTGCCCTTTTCTGGCAAGGGAAAACGAAAATGTTAGGCGTCCTTTCAAAACAGCCAGACCTTCTTGACGCGGCTACCACGTTTCTTAACCATGACGCCACTCATGAGGAAATAGCCTCTGCTGGCAATAAATGTCTCCTGGCGCTGTATGGTGGGGGAGAAGACGACTCTCTCCACGCCCTGCGTTACGGGATATTTGTCCGATCTGCTGCCAACGCCAAAGTCCACCTCTCTCGTCTGCCCCCAACCGAAGAGGCTGGTGCCCAGCATTCCTACAGAACCTACCACCAGGTATAGAAGTGGTTAGGAGTAGATAAAGAGCCCACCAACTGGGGCTGGACAAGGAACCAGCAGGGACTGACACCGGTGACCTCAACCAAGGAACCAGCGCCGCTAACCCTGCTGAAATTCATGTCATGCAGATGCCAGAAAGGGTGCAGAGGAGGGGGCTGCTCCTACCAGAAATCAGGGCTGAAATGCTCTGCTCTCTGCAAAGTTTGTCAGGGGAAGACCTACCTGAATACTCCTCCCTTAGCCATGGCTGAGTCGGATGAAGAAGACGACGTCGACGACGTTTTACCACTAGTATCTAGTAGTAGATCTAATCCGACATTAGAGGAGTCTCCGGAGCCCCAAGAAAAGCCGTCTGACGAACCTGGGCCTTCCAAACGAACACGACTGTGTCGTTAAGTGCGTAAAGGTAAGCCTAATATTACATACCTACTTCTTTCTTGTAATTTATTATAAAATTGAGCTGAGGTCCCGCCATCACTCCACGTTCAGCATTTCACGTCCCAGGTCCCCCAAACTATCAAAATAATTTTTATACAATTTTGATAACTTTATACCTTATTATTAACTGTACTCAGTTTAATTTTGCATGATATAAACCATTTTCCACTAAGTTATGTCTTTATTATCCTTTACAAAAATTCTGCAATTCGTCAGGCTATATTTCTTTAAAAATCCGTTTTCCTTAATTTTTTGTTTTTTTCTGATAACAAGGGAACTATTGGTTCGACAGGGTTACGCTTGTGCTTAAATTAAAGTTAAATAACTGCAATATAATTTCATTTCCTCGTCGGATGGGTATTTTAACCGATACGCTACTCGGAAGACGGCTAAAACTACAATTTTTGAAGTGCTGTATCTCGGGACGTATTGGACTTACGAAGCTGCTGTAACGCTCAAATTGTAGCAAATGTTGGCGGACACTGTATATAACAATAAATCAAATTTATAAATGTAATGTCATTTTTGTAACATTCTATAGGTAACTGTGCAATATTAATAACAGGAGCTCCATTTCTTGAAATATCCGTTTTCCTTAATTTTTAGTTTTTTCCTGCTAACAAGTGAACTATTAGGCCTATAGGGTTACACTTATACTTAAATTAAAGCTAAGTAACTGCTCTACAACTTTATTTGGCATGACTTTCCTCGTAGGATGAGCATTTTAACCGATATTCTGCTCGGAAGGTGGCTAAAACTATGTCTGTGAAGTTGGCCAAACCCAGGCAAAGATTTAGTAATACGCCAAAGGGAATCGTTTGTTTATCGTTTGTTTACGTTTGTTTAGCTATTTTCAGCGTTTGTTTACATTTCTGTATACTATAACCAGCACCCCTATTTGGGTCGGGCCAACTTCACGGCAGCCAAACCCAAAATGATAAATTGACAATTTCTTGGTGGGAATCGTTTGTTTATCGTTTGTTTACGTTTGTTTAGCTATTTTCAGCGTTTGTTTACACTTCTGTATACTATAACCAGCACCCCTATTTGGGTCGGGCCAACTTCACGGCAGCCAAACCCAAAATGATAAATTGACAATTTCTTGGTGGGAATCGTTTGTTTATCGTTTGTTTACGTTTGTTTAGCTATTTTCAGCGTTTGTTTACACTTCTGTATACTATAACCAGCACCCCTATTTGGGTCGGGCCAACTTCACGGCAGCCAAACCCAAAATGATAAATTGACAATTTCTTGGTGGGAATCGTTTGTTTATCGTTTGTTTACGTTTCTTTTGCTATTTTCAGCGTTTGTTTACATTTCTGTATACTATAACCAGCACCCCTATTTGGGTCGGGCCAACTTCACGGCAGCCAAACCCAAAATGATAAATTGACAATTTCTTGGTGGCAATCGTTTGTTTATCGTTTGTTTACGTTTGTTTAGCTATTTTCAGCGTTTGTTTATATCTCTGTATACTATAACCAGCACCCCTATTTGGGTCGGGCCAACTTCATGGCAGCCAAACCCAAAATGATACATTGACAATTTCTTGGTGGGAATCGTTTGTTTATCGTTTGTTTACGTTTGTTTAGCTATTTTCAGCGTTTGTTTACACTTCTGTATACTATAACCAGCACCCCTATTTGGGTCGGGCCAACTTCACGGCAGCCAAACCCAAAATGATAAATTGACAATTTCTTGGTGGGAATCGTTTGTTTATCGTTTGTTTACGTTTGTTTTGCTATTTTCAGCGTTTGTTTACATTTCTGTATACTATAACCAGCACCCCTATTTGGGTCGGGCCAAATTCACGGCAGCCAAACCCGAAATGATAAATTGACTATTTCTTATTGGGAATCATTTGTTAATGTTTGTTTAGCTATGCTCTGCAGAATTTGTTTAAACCATGACCACCCCGTTTTGCAACCATTTTCTAAGCACAAAGTTATATCAAAACAAATTAGGTATTTCTGAAAGCGGCATGAAAGTGTCTACTTTCCTAACTTATTTAAGGCAGGGTAGTAGTTAATTTTCTAACTAGTCAGGAAAATACTCTACCCGGCTCAAATAAATAACTACAAAACTAAATTAGCTCTGTATTTATTCTTGGCAGTAATAGTAATATAGGGTAAATTATTATTAATCCATTCAAATTGAAACATCTTGAATCATTTTTGATTAATGAGTAACGATATTTTTTTAATGTAAACGGTTTAAAAAAAATAGTATGCATAATACGTCAGGAAAGCGTATTTACTGGCTTTTTATGCAATACACTATTAAACCTTATTGAGAAGTCGACACATAAACGCCAATTTAAAATAAGGCTGCTAATGAATCAGGAATTCAATCGTAGGGTGTGCACTCGAAGATATAGATACAAGAATACACTGTTTGGAATGACCTTGTGGATATAAATGTGAAGGAACCCATTCTATTTGCAATTGCAAAACACCAAAAAAATATTTTCCGATTTTTTTATTACTGAAAATTTATTAATTTTATGTGTACACAGCATTTACTAGCTTCTTTTTGAATATTCCTCAATGATTTTTAAACCAAGGGAAAGCTTATTATTTCTGGATTCAGATGATGTCAAATTAATCACGAAGTTATTTTTAACAAATGCTACAGAAATTGTTTAAACAAAACTTACCGGGAATGCGCGGTATAAATTTCATCATCAACGTATTTTGAAAACTATTGCACATAAAGGCATACTTTCGTGTATGAAGGTTTGTAGAAAAAAATGGAGAAATTTTGACTGGAAGAATTATCTCTATTGCTTTATTGTTGTAAAAAATACGATATATTTTTCTGTACTTGTGTTGAGTTTCATGCGTAACGCGCTTTGCCGATCACTGATGTAAGCCGCGATACAAATATACCATGCTTACAAATCATTTGTACGCATTATACTTACTCATAATTATATTACGCTGTTTGGTTATACGTGAATAATGTCATTTTTAATCACTAAAAAACAGAAACTTAAACATTAATTTATTTGCGAACAAAACCATTAATAGTAAGTACTTCATGTTCTTCATCTATTTATTATAACTTAAGGGCGAAAATATGTAGATATAAAAAATAATTCAGTGATTTTTTTCATAAAGCAGCTATAAGAGCAAGAAAAATCAGAAAGAAATGAAAAATCGAAGTTACAGCTTTTTTAAGAAACTGCCGGTTTACAAAAATAGTATTGTTCACTGTACTAACGCTGTCTACTTTAAAAATAATACACTTTTATTGCAAGCTAAATTTTTTGGTTTATATTTTCATAATAATAATTATTAAGTTTTATTGTCCATATAGGCCTAATCCAATAGATTACAAAATATGATTTCAAAATTGTCAATAGAAAAAACATTAACATAATAAGATAAAGTCTTTGCCATGTAAACCGTTGTACGTCGCTTTACAAGAAGAGCACTGTATACAGAAATTTGCGTTTTTAAAGCAAATTAATAGCGCTTGACCCTCACAATAGCAACCAATTATACATTTCGATCCAGCTACAGTTAACAGAACATTTTCTAAATTTACACGTACAACAAACATTTTCGTAAGTTACATTGGGACGAACACTTAGTTATTAAACTTGAAATAAGCACATTAGCCTTCAAGTTCCAACCAAAATTAATTGGATTGGGAATTTCTGGATTTATCGTAGTCGCATTTTTCCAAATACTTATTTGATACGTAGCTCTCAAAATGTGTTGGTAAAAAGAATCCTTAGTAGGTGGTAAATTTCTAATATCAGATTTACAAGTGTGAAACAGAAATAAATATAAATTACAATACAGTGACAGAGGAATAATTATTCAATTATTTAAGCACGATTAACTATGACATACTTGGAGATATTTTAATAGTTAATTTTAAAACATTACTGCAAACATTTTTGATATAAAGCAATAAGGCATATGTATTCATTACAATCATTGTCGAAATTGAAAAGTCAAAGAAGAATTGATGTTAGTGTCGACAATCTTTACTAAATTTTTATCAATATTGAGCGTACACCATTGATCATTTGCTTGGAAATGTTTATCATTAAATCTATCCGGACCTTATAAGTCCAGGCATATTAGACAAATTTTAAGGGAAACTTAAGAAAAATAATGTAGTCTTGATTTTTGACAGAAATGTTCCTTGGTGTCCTAGAAGCGCTCTCTTAAAAGTCCCTCTGAGATGTCGGAGTTTTAATGTTTTGAAGCAAGAAGCTGAGGAAGCCGAGTGTTTATTAGAAAGAATTACGATAAAGTAAATTATCCGTTCATATTACAGAAAAATGTTATTACAAAAATGAGTGCAAAATTATAGCCTACTGCAAAATTTCAGAAATATTGGGCTACTCTTATGAAACAGTGCGTATGATATGGGGCAGCTTAAGGTCGAATTTCGCGTTAATGTGGACACACCGTCAAAAACACCAATTTTTTCCAGGTACTACTTTGGTACTCTTCCGTCGGCCATCTGGGATTTTATAACTGCCATTTTGAAATATAAGTATATTATCACTATCTCGACTTCTAAATCACTTAGGATCACAAACTTGGTATCTAAATATACATATTTGGGGTCAGAGAATACAACTACACAATTTTTAAATGTATCAGAATATATATTTCTTCACTAATATATGTACCAATTACAAACTATTCACCAATTAACTGTTTTGTCCGGTGTGTCCACATTTTCATGTAATTGTAATTAATTTTACATTTCTCATTAAAGTTTGCAGCTATCGTTTAGTTTATTCTCAAATAGTTCAATTACATTCGATTTGCATTATTATCTTTCAAAAATATCAATTACGTTATTTAAAATTTTAGTGTAAAGTTAAAACACCTTTAAGTCTATACCCGTGGTACCTGGGTAACCATATAATAAAACTAGAAAAATGAATACCCAAATATATTAGAAACACACATATAATAAGTTCAATTACATTGTTGACATTTATTTATAACTATTTCTTGTTCATTTCATGAGGCGCGCTCACAAGTGTCACATAAATTTTGTGTTTTGAGGCGCCTTTTGTTTTCCATAGATAGACATAGATAGCAATTTCCAACCACTTTTAGACGTCCAGTGGGATCTAGATTTGATCATCCTGAATTAGTAGCTGTCGCAGTAGTTAGCAATTGCTTGCCGATCATACATTCAATGGCTAATTTAGTAGAAAAACGTTTATAAACATTATAAATACTGAGCATTCATCTAAAATGGCCGTAGGTACCCGGGTTCCCCGGGTATAGACTAGCGTATAGAAAATTTCGCATACACACAAGGGTTAAACAATTGCTGTAGCATTTGTTAAAAATAATTTCGTGATTAATTTGACACCTGAATCCAAAAAGATAAGCTATTCAAAAATAAGCTTGTAAATGCAATGTACGCATAAAATTCATCAATTCAGATACAAAATTTCAGAAAGAGATATGACTTAAATTAAACCGTTAAAATTGTATTTATTAGAACAGTTTGATCTAAGTAGGTAGAACTTCCTGAAATGTTGTATGCATAATTTATTATTCTGAACAACTTTTCTTGGTAAAATTTTGTCGTATGATAAACAGAAAGGGTAGTTTACCTGAAAAGAAAATAGTTTTCGCTTCACTGTCAAGGCCGAAAATGTTCAGTACATCTCACCTCTTGTAACATCAAACCTGGGATACACTGTATACAGTGTGTCTGCTTAAGTTCGCACCATATGGAAAACTTTTTATTATTAATTTTACGGAAACAAGTTATTCTTTATAAAAAGTTCTGCATGGTCCAAAACTTAAAATGCAATCATCAGATATCAATTTTTTAAGCCGTATACGAGGAATGTCAAAAAATATTAATTCTGCTCAAGAGTAAAGTACCTTTATTTGTAACAATATCGAAAATTGTTATTAAGAAAAGTTGATTAGCATCGAAAACTACGTTCAAATATCTAATTACACCTATCTACCATGAAAATCAGGTTTTGTTATTTTTCACATTTTTTTTTAAGTTGCTTCAATGGAAAATCATCAAAATAATGCAACATAGAGGTTACGAGACGTAAAGGTTATCAAAGTTTTAACGAATAAAGAGATAACTGAAAGAGTTTCCTATATTGTCAAAAATAAAGTTTACCATAACAATTTCAAAAAATTTGAAAAATAACAAAACCTGATTTTTATCGTAGATAGGTGTAATTGTATATTTGAACGTAGTTTTTGATTCTACTCAACTTTTCTTAATAACAATTTTCGATGTTGTCACAAATAAAGGTACTTTATTCTTGAGCAGAATTCATATTTTTTGACATTCCTCGTATACGGCTTAAAAAATTGATATCTGATAATTGAATTTTAAGTTTTGGACTATGCAGAACTTTTTATAAAAAATAACTTTTTTTCGTAAAATTATAACTCTATATATACATATATACACCAGATTTCGAGTTGTCTATGGTGTATAGGGAATCTCATGTTAAATCCAGCATATGCGAAAGCTCGATCTTCTGATTGGGTTAAACTAAAGATCTAACATTAAAAGCAGCTTTAGTATTAGAAACTGTATTCAATTCTCAATTTAAAGTTTTCTAGGAAACTATTTAACCAAACAATTTCCCAATCATGTAAAAAAAGCGTCTTCCATGGAATCTTAACTAATTGCACCAGAAACAAAACAATACGTCCTTTCTGTCAGTATAGTCATTGTAAAGTAAACCAATCTGTGTTATTATTGCGTGTAATAATAGAATTTCATTGTTCAAGATGTTAATAACATAATGAAAATTTTCACTTATAATACCATGAGTAGTCAAAGTTATATCGAATATTTTTGCTGTGGTATCACGAATGTCCATTGCGTTTAGGTTCGATTAGGACGAGTGCGCTAGCACGAGTCCTAATCCCAAGCACAATGGACATGAGTGATACCACCGCATAAATATCCTTTATCTAATAGACGTGTCTGTCTGGGACGCTGTTTTGTCCGGGACGCTGTTTCAGCAGCCAAACCGTAAGAGATAGAGAAAAAAGTTATTAAAGTTATATGTTTGGAATGGTCATTTGAGGTCAGGAACCGAATTTCAGTCACGTGACACTTCCGGTTTTCGAGAAATCACAAAAAGACAGTTTTTCAAATAGAACGCGTATTAAATAAAAACTGTTTCGGCCGCCAAACGTAGCTGCGACCCTCTGCGCCTTAAATCCTCGATCGGTTAGGCAACCACTTTGACACCTTCCAGGTCTGGGTGGTTGCCTAACCGATCGAGGTTTGAAGGCGCGTTAAATGAGACATTTGTCTCACTGGACTGCTAGTTCTACTTAAATTTGACTAAGAATGGCATTTGAGGGACTATTCAATGAACCAAACTACTTTTTCAAATTAGTTTTCAGTATATCTAGCAACAAACTACGCAATTTCTATAGTAACAGAACACTAATATTTACTTTTTCTAATAAAATATTCACTATACCACTAGTGAAAATTGTCGATTATTTTCACTAGTGAAAATTGTCAAAAAATATTCGCTATACTACTAATGAAAATTACCGATTATTTTCACTAGTGAAAATTGTCAATGTAGTTAATTTTTATTGGCTCAAAGACGTCAAATCTTGTATTTTTATTGGACAGTTTCTGATAGATGACAAGTGAGTTGAATAGTCGTATTAAAATTTATCATTTTGGGTTTGGCTGTTGTGAAGTTGGCCCGTTCCAAACAGGGGTATTACCTATAATATAGAGATGTGTAAACCAATGCTGAAAATAACTAAAAAAATATAAGCAAACGCTAAAAAACGATTCCCACTAAGACATGGTCAAATTATAATTTTGGGTTTAGCCCGACCCAAATAGGGGTGCAGGTTATAGTATACAGAAATGTAAACAAACGCTGAAAATATCTAAACAAACGCAAACAAACGATAAACAAACGATTCCCACCAAGAAATTGTCAATTTATCATTTTGGGTTTGGCTGCCGTGAAGTTGGCCCGACCCAAATAGGGGTGCTGGTTATAGTATACAGAGGTGTAAACAAACGGTGAAAATAGATAAACAAACGTAAACAAACGATAAACAAACGATTCCCACCAAGAAATTGTCAATTTATTATTTTGGGTTTGGCTGCCGTGAAGTTGGCCCTACCCAAATAGGGGTGCTGGTTATAGTATAGAGAGGTGTAAACAAACCCTGAAAATAGCTAAATAAACGTAAACAAACGATAAACAAACGATTCCCACCAAGAAATTGTCAATTTATCATTTTGGGTTTGGCTGCCGTGAAGTTGGCCCGACCCAAATAGGGGTGCTGGTTATAGTATACAGAAGTGTAAACAAACGCTGAAAATAGCTAAACAAACGTAAACAAACGATAAACAAACGATTCCCACCAAGAAATTGTCAATTTATTATTTTGGGTTTGGCTGCCGTGAAGTTGGCCCTATCCAAATAGGGGTGCTGGTTATAGTATACAGAGGTGTAAACAAACGCTGAAAATAGCTAAACAAACGTAAACAAACGATAAACAAACGATTCCTACCAAGAAATTGTCAATTTATCATTTTGGGTTTGGCTGCCGTGAAGTTGGCCTGACCCAAATAGGGGTGCTGGTTATAGTATACAGAGGTGTAAACAAACGGTGAAAATAGATAAACAAACGTAAACAAACGATAAACAAACGATTCCCACCAAGAAATTGTCAATTTATTATTTTGGGTTTGGCTGCCGTGAAGTTGGCCCAACCCAAATAGGGGTGCTGGTTATAGTATACAGAGGTGTAAACAAACGCTGAAAATAGCTAAACAAACGTAAACAAACGATAAACAAACGATTCCCACCAAGAAATTGTCAATTTATCATTTTGGGTTTGGCTGCCGTGAAGTTGGCCCGGCCCAAATAGGGATACTGGTTGTAGTATACAGAAGTGTAAACAAACGCTAAAAATAGCTAAACAAACGTAAACAAAAGATAAACAAACCATTCCCTTTGACGCATTTCTAAATTTTTGTCTGGGTTTGGCCAACTTCACAGACATGCTAAAACTACAATTTCGAACTTTTTGAAAAAAAATAGCCAATCTTTGAAGCGCTGTATCTCTGGCCGTGTTCGACCTACGAAGCTGCTGTTACACTCAAATTGTAGAAAATTTTGTCTACTTTAAAAGTGTACCGGACGACTTTTTTCGTAGGATACAGCTTTTAGAAGTAATAAGCCAAAAACTGAAAAAAGTCCAAAAAAAAAAGGTTTTTCGAGCACCACGCAGTTAGCACAGGTCTTTCTAAGCTGCAAACTTGGTTTTACACTATTGGTATCTATCCTTACAACATACCAAAAAATCAGCGCAGTGCAATTTTTTGCGACCTAACGCGATTTTTTTGTCTACGGTGACTGGCCTAAAGTTTTATTATAGCTTGCCATCGGGCCATTTTGGTAAGCGTAACCGCTAGGATGTTTGCATGGCATCATAGGTTTAAATATTTTGTTTTTCACAAGATGTACTGGTGGACATAGTAATTTTGGGGTTCGATAAAATATATGCAAGGTGAGTACCATAAAATTCTGCCTATTTTGGCTTTAACTTAAAGACTGTTACTTAAATAAAAGTCATATTTCGCACATAGCCCAAAAGAAAATGGAAGGAAGGGTAGAATGCCCAGGGCCTACAACTTTCCCCTGCCTAAGACCGTCGTGTGTGGTGCAGGGCCACACCCTACCAGAAGTAGCCCTGTTATCACAGAACACGATAGATCTAGAGGAGTAAACCTTAATATGGTCCTCCGAAAAGTAGGTTAGGTAAGGGCCTAATTACCCCTGAAGTAACACTCTGGCTCTTGTAAATATCTACAGTTGCAAAACCTCAATCGAAGCCTCGGATAGGACGGATTAATAGAAGACAATCCGGCAAACGAAATACCGGCTTAGTTTTTGGGACATAGAATGTACGTAACCTATGCAAAACAAGAGCCACTAAAATATCGATGCCAGAGTTACAACAATATGAACTACAAATATCAACAATACAAGAAACTATATGGCTAAAAGAGGGAATAATGGATACCAAAACGCACACTATAGTGATATAATAGTATAATGAACTAATTAAAAATAATCTAGATTTGAATATATTTAAAAAGCACATACTATTTGTTAGAGTTTTGCACAACCACATCGTCTAAAAGTAATGGTTAGAAAAGCAGCAGTAGAGTATTATGTACCGTACTGGAATCAGCCCCACCACTTAGCGTTGAGTTCAAGGTCAAGACCACGTTCAAGTTCAAGACCACGCTCAAGGCCAGATCCACCCGCTACCTTACGACCTCCAATTCAAGATCAAGGCCAGATTCCAGGCCCAAAAAAAGATTAAAAAGTGCTTAGACGGAGTGTTGCACGCTTACCACATTTACAACCGAGGGTGTCATTACTACTAGACCATCGAGGCTTATAAAATATTTAGTTACTCAACCTAAATATTTTAGCCGAATGAAAGGTATACATATTATAAAAAGCTTTATTTTTTGTTTACAATATAAATGCAGATACAAATAGTAATAACATTATTTAGTAGCTAGACTAAATGATTATATATATATATATATATGGGGTTTATTCACGGCTGTAGCCGTCTTCCCATTCCTAAGCGCCATCTTTGCCGGTCCTGTGTATTGTGTTCTTCCAAATCGCGTGTTCTCATTGATTCTCGTATTCCCTCGTTCCAGGACCGTCTTGGTCTTCCTTTTTTCCTTTTACCTGGTGGTTTCCATTTGAATATTCGCTGAGGCCATCTGTCTTCATCCATGCGCATTAGATGACCAAACCATTTGAGTCCTCTCCGTTCTATTCTTTCAATTATAGTATCGTGTGCATCCATTTCTCTTCTAATCTGTTCATTAGGGACGTGTTCTAATCTAGATGTTCTAGCACTTCTTCTCAAGTAGTCCATCTCTACTGCAGTGAGCCTTCTCTTGTTTTCTGCATTAAGTGGCCACGTTTCACTTCCGTATGTCATCACTGACTCCACGATAGTTTTCCCTATCTGTTTCTTGACATTCCTAGAAATATGCTTATCCCACCATAGTGCATTTAGGCATCCTACGACTCTTCGCCCTTTCTCTATTCTTTGTTTAATTTCATTTGTGCCCAGGCCTTCCTTTGTCAAAATCACACCTAAATATTTAAATTGCTCTACTTGCTTAATGTTAGTATCGTCATTTATTAAAACTTGAAAGTGGGCTTCTGAATTTACTGCCAAGTATTCAGTTTTGTTTACGTTAATGTTTAATCCCCATTCTTCATAATATTTGAAGAGTCTTTTTAACATAAACTCTAAGTCAAACGCGTCTTGCGCAATGACAACTTGGTCATCAGCAAAATTGAGTGTGAATAAGCAGTCATCTCCTATAGGTACTCCCATGCCTTGAACTCTACGTTTCCATTGTTTAAGGACAGTATCCAGGTATATATTGAATAATAATGGCGATAAGGAGCATCCCTGGCGCAACCCTTTTGATGTATATATAGGTTCTGATATTTTGTTTTCTATTTTTATATTTGTAACGTTGTCTTTGTAGAATTCTTGTATTAGTGAAATCAATTGCTGATTTATCGAAAATTCGTTTAGAGCTTCCCATAGTTTATGTCTAGGTATGGAGTCATAGGCCTTTTCTAAATCAATAAAGGCTAAGTGGGTTTCTTGTCCGACTGCTATACGTTTTTCGGTTAACTGCTGGATTATGAAGATGTTATCCACACATGATCTACCAGGAGTGAACCCACTTTGATCTTCACTTATTTTATTCTTAACTTCTTCTTGCAGAATGTTTTTTAATACCTTACCAAATAGTCTCGACATTGTGCTATTAACACTGAGACCTCTAAATGATTATAATACCAACAAATAAAGAAATACGTCACAGACAAACACAAAACAACGAATAAAATGGTGCTTAAAACAATGGTAGATATACAGCACGGGATTATCTGTGGGTGCTACCAGCTTCCCCAAGAGAGCAGATTTACTCTTTAGCATAATCGTTTGCCAATTGGTGCCCACCTCATATCTAAGAAAATGGTATTTTATCTTGAACGTTAAAAGATTAGGTTCAGTAAAGTTGTATTTTAAAAACGGAAATAGTTAGTCGCCAATATACTGATATGTTTATTTTGGTTGGTCTTAGTTTGAATTTAAGCTCTAAGAGCTTTTTCTCTGTAATTTTGTTGGCCAATCAAGCTTCGTTTAATCCATTTCTAACTTCACCCCAAATTTCGTCATCTTCTAATTCACTTGGTCAAGCATCTTTACTATCTTCACATTAGTCCATCAGTGTCCGACTCTTGATATTAAGTGTTTCATCTTACCATGATTTGAATTTATTCTAGTCCATCTAAATCGGAAGTGAGTTAGATCTCTTCAAGGTATGCTTCTTGAATAATGTAGTTAATATTTTTATTAACTTTTTTGCCATTTTTCCCAAACTTTTAACTTTTAATTATTCTGATTTTTCCTTCGTCATAATTATTATGTACATTCTTTAACTTGATTTGTGAGAATCTATTTTTAAAATGCTATTCCAGTAAAGAGCTTTGTTTGGGAAAATGACTGTATCATTAAAAATCCCTGTGGGAATTTATGACCAATTATAGACCAATTAGTAACTCTTAAAGGGAAGTTGTAATAGGCACCTAGCTAAGGCAGCAATCCTGTGCTAATTGCGATTAGTGAACGCTGGCATTTACTAATTGCCTTCAAAATGCTGCGTTTGTTGGCTTTGTGCTCAGGTATTCTAGTAAATCTATCAAGTAGAACACTAAGGCGACATGAGCGCCAGAAACTAACCACAAATATTAATTTAAGATGTAAATGCTCAGAATTTGAATTCTTCATTAGGATTCGTATTTATAACGTCTAACGTAAGTTGATTGCAATTCATATTCACATAAACATTAATTAAAACCGTTAGTTCATTAATAACATTGTGTGAGTGAAATTAAATAATAATGAAACATCAGTTTTAAAAATAGAACTCCAGTACTGAACAACCGCAAAATAAATTAATGCACTTGAACTAATGTGATAATTGCAATAGAAGTTAAACATGTGGCATTCTTCCTTCAAAGATTTTCGAACTTGTGTTCTAATTTCTTAAATAACATTTTATGCAATTTCAAAATTCTTGTGATAATTTAACTGATGTCATTGTCAATCAATGGCATTCTTCAACTGAAAAATAAACTACCAATCGAAAGATTATTTTAGTGACAATATTTCGAGGAGCTTTATTTCAACGACAATTTTTTCTGTAACTATTATTTTAGTGACAATATTTTGGGAAGCTTTATTTGAGCGAAAATTTTTTCTGTAACTATTTTTTAATGAAAAATAACTTAGATTTTAGTTTTAGAAAAGTTTTGTTGGTTTGTAAATATGTTGCTAGGATCGGTTACTATAGATGCAATTCAAAGACCACTAGTTTTATGAATTTATAATTTTAGTGCTGGGAGTATTTTTATAGATCATTTTCAGTAATTTAAAAGTTAACTTGCCAAGACGAATAGGACTCTAGGTCAAAATATTGCTGACAATTTAACTGGTGTCATTGTCAACCAATGGCATTCTTCAATTTAAAAGTAAACTACCAATCGAACGATTATTTTAGTGACAATATTTCGAGGAGCTTTATTTTAACGACAATTTTGTCTGTAACTATTATTTTAGTGACAATCATTTGAGGAGCTTTATTTCAGCGAATTTTTTTTCTGTAACTATTTTTTAATGAAAAATAACTGGTAATTTAGTTTTACAAAAGTTTTGTTTGTTTGTTTGTAAAAATGTAGCTAGGATCGGTTACTGTTGATACTATTCAAAGACCTCTAGTTTTGTAAATTTATAATTTTGATGTTAGGAGTATTTTTATTGACCATTTTCAATGACTTAAAAGTTAAATTACCAAGACGAATAGGACTCTAGGTCAAAATATTGCCGACAATTTAACTGGTGTCATTGTCAACCAATGGCATTCTTCAATTTAAAAATAAACTACCAATCGAACGATTATTTTAGTGACAATATTTCGAGAGGCTTTATTCAGCGACAATTTTTTCTGTAACTATTTTTTATTGAAATATAACTTGTATTTTAGTTTTAGAAAAGTGCTTGTTTGTTTGTAAAAATGTTGCTACGATCGGTTACTATGGATACAATTCAAAGACCACTAGTTTTGTGAATTTATAATTTTAGTGTCGGGAGTATTTTTATTGTTCATTTTCAATAATTGAAAAGTTACATTGCCAAGACGAATAGGACTCTAGGTCAAAATATTGCCGACAATTTAACTGGTGTCATTGTCAACCAATGGCATTCTTCAATTTAAAAATAAACTACCAATCGAACGATTATTTTAGTGACAATATTTCGAGAGGCTTTATTCAGCGACAATTTTTTCTGTAACTATTTTTTATTGAAATATAACTTGTATTTTAGTTTTAGAAAAGTGCTTGTTTGTTTGTAAAAATGTTGCTACGATCGGTTACTATGGATACAATTCAAAGACCACTAGTTTTGTGAATTTATAATTTTAGTGTCGGGAATATTTTTATTGTTCATTTTCAATAATTGAAAAGTTACATTGCCAAGACGAATAGGACTCTAGGTCAAAATTTGCCGACAATATAACTGGTGTCATTGTGAACCAATGACATTCTTCAATTTAATAATAAACTACCAATTGAACGATTATTTTAGTGACGATATTTCGAGCAGCTTTATTTCAGCAACAATTTTTTCTGTAACTATTTTTTAATGAAAGATAACTTGGATTTTAGTTTTAGAAAAGTTTTGTTGGTTTGTAAAAATATTGCTAGGATCGGTTACTATCGATACAATTCAGAGACCATTAGTTTTGTGAATTTATAATTTTAGTGTTGGGAGTATTTTTATTGACCATTTTCAATAATTTAAAAGTTAAATTGTCAAGACGAATAGGACTCTAGGTCAAAATATTGCCTACAATTTAATAGAAAGAATGACATTCTTCAATTGATTTCCGCGACAGCTTTTGCTGTAACTATTTTTTAATGAAAGATAACTTGGATTTTAGTTTTAAAAAAGTTTTGTTGGTTTGTAAAAATGTTGCTAGGATCGGGATACAATTCAAATACCACTAGTTTTGTAAATTTATAATTTTAGTGTTACAAGTATTTTTATTGACCATTTTCAATAATTTAAAGGTTAAATTGTCAAGACGAGTAGAACTCTAGGTCATAATATTGCAAGCACTCATCGTTATTTTCGTCGCCACAGAAACTCGTATCCGAACGCAAAAATTATTGTCGGTAATATTTTGACCTCTTGTCCTATTACTACTGAAAATTACCTGTTTGTGTACTTAGACGACACTTGAATATATAAAAACGTATCTCAAATTCGTCGATGGGTACACGATATAGATTTTAAATGCAATCCATCAAAAGTGAATATTGAGGGTAAACGGTTTACAATATTACATGCGGATTGTGAATTGGGGTGGTTGGGCGGGTGTTCTCTATTTTTAAACTGAAAGAACAATGATAGAGTATCACAAAAAAAGCATAGGAGAGATTTTTTCAAAAGTGGGTTAAAAACCAGCTTATTCCTGCTTTAGCACAAATTCAGAGAAAATGTGCGGTATTTATGGACAATGCTCCTTACCATTTCATGCTTTTGGATAATCCTCCAATATTTTCCTATAAGAGAAAACTGATAACAGCAAGGAACACTAATTTAAAGAAAAAAGAACTTTGGGAACTAATAAAACCTTGTCGACAAAACAGCAACAAAATTTACGTAATTGACCAACTGTTAAAAGAACAAAAACATGAAGTTCTTCGTTTACCACCCTACCATTGTCAATTCAATCTAATTGAAATGACATGGCACGTAACAAAGGACTATTATAACAAGCATATTAACCTTCAATATTTTTTCCAAAAGCATACTAATAGTTTATGGGCTACGTCTTTGTCTCAATGTACTAACCAAATGTGGAAAAAATGTTGTAGTCACTGCTAAAATCTCATAAAAGAAGAATGGGTGCGTGAAATGGGACATATCTCTACTGAAAATATCCCTCCTCCCCTTTTTCGTTAGAAGATTATTCAGATTCTGATGACGAAGAGGAGTGACATTCCGATCATGGTGAAATAATCGAGGAGTTTAATATTAGACGGCTGATGACTCCTTTTCTTTCTTTTCCTACTGTTCGCTGCTGAAGCCACTTCCACTGGATGTATTTTTTGTCTTAACTATTTGAAATAGTGATGGGCATAACCGGACAATTTTCATAACCGAATTATTTGCATTCGAATGATATTAATAACCGAATGATTATTTGAATAATCATTCGAATAAATTTTGGCTCTCGATTCGTTTCGATTAAGTCAGCCGGTTTGCCGGTTGGCGGTTCACCGTCATCTGCATCGACATCGGTTCACCTTCATCTGCATCGACATCGTAACTTGCAGATAGCAGAGGAACCAAAACATAATATGTACGGTCGGCGCCTTAGAAATCGGGACACGTAATATGTTCTTTGGAGTATTCTTGCTCCGGTTACTTCATTAATGAGAGATGGCATTTCATAATTGACAAACAATAAACAATCTGACGTAACAATTAAAACCACAATAACTGTAAAAACCCAGTTTATACACTTAAAAAATGCATGCAAAATATATCATAATAGTGTTTAGTGCCCGATTTCTAAGGCGCCGACCGTACATTATGTGTTATGTATTAGAAATTAAAAGGTATTTATTAAGAAGTGTAGAAAGAAAAAAATATGCGACTGTTTGCTAATCGCAATAAAAACAGTGGTAAAACGTTTATCTTTATCGATCGAGCGGGTTAAAGGCGCCGCCTTTTGTTTTGATCCTTTGGAGATGTAAGCAAATAAAAAATTGTTTCATAGCTTGATGCGTTTGCAGTTTTTAGGCGTTCAGGTTTCAGGTCCCCAGAATTGGATAATTTGATATTTTTTATGATAGGAGGTAGGTACGCGATAACCAAATGGTGTTTTCAGTACAACCTGCTTTGTTTATGAGTTATGACGTATTTATATTTACAGAATTTTGAGCACTGCATAGGTCGCTAAGATATGGCACGCAGTATCTTTGAATAGAGGTTTTATATTCAAAGCGTAGTACGTATCAGCATGAGGTTATTTTTCATTCGAATACTTGGAACGAAATCCGAGTTACATAGGTTAACCGGTTATTTTTCATTCGAATAAGCCCATCACTAATTTGAAAGGAAAGCACCCTTGTTCTATAAATTTCTTCTTAATACTATTTCAGAAACCATTTTACAAACATGTAGCACATTATGGCAACATCGGGCATTCTAAACCTTCAAAATTCCTAACCTAACTTTTCCGCAGTTTTGTCAGTTTATATACAGTGTGATATCTGTCAGACTGTGATGGCCAAGCATCGTTTTTACTTCCTTTTACTATAAAGGAAGTATTGGATTCACCCCAAAAATTCGAAATTGAGTTTTCAACAAATCTTCACGTTTCAGAGTCCCCTGATTCCAAAAAACATATTTTTTTTATTGGTCTGTCTGTCTGTCTGTCTGTGTGTCTGTCTGTGTGTCTGTGTGTGTGTCTGTCTGTGAACAGAATATCTCAAAAACGAAAAGAGGTATGGCGTTGAAACTTCATATATAAGTTTTGTGTAGTATGTAGATGAGACAGCAAGCTTTTGAAAAAAATCGCATAACCGGAAGTAGGTGTTTACTCTTGTGATTTTTCAGTTTTTTTCGATTTTTTCAAAAACGGCTCTAACGATTTTTTTCAAATTTTACATTTTTATTACATTTTTAATGTGTATTGATGTGAGCTAGGTCATTTTCCAGTTGAATACTTATAAAGTGGGCTTCTCTTGTTTTTTTTTTCTAGTTTTTTTTTATTAACTCCTATTTTAAATAAAACACCCGGTATATTATTACATTTTTGAATTCAGCTTGAAATTTTAGACAAAATTTGTCTTTTCAACTAACGCTCTATTTTGTACAGTTTTTATAGAATTTGTAATTTTTGAAAATTTTTGACAAATGCTTTGAAATTAAAAATGAAATGTTTGACTAATTATAAGATCACTGTAAAAGGAAGTTGTGTGAGTGTATCACACCAGATTTTTTTAAGATAGAATAGATTTTAGTAACATTTTTCAATTGTATAAGAATAATACGATTATCTGCATATCACATTCTATTTTCGAGCGAATCTGTGAGCTATTCATGAAATACTTACCTAAAAAATATTACTTTGTCTTCAACTACGAATTCCTTTCGTCGTCTCGTCCGTAAATATCTAAACTCATATTTTAATAAGCCACTTCCTGGACTTGCAACGTAAATAACTATTAGTTCATAATGAGTTACTAAAAGTTCCGTTTCGGAACTTCAGTGAGTTTTGAAATGTGACACTTTATATGTCAAAATTATAAACAATTAAGTGAACACATTTCTTCTAAAAATCTGGTGTGATACACGCACAACACTTCCTTTACAGGATCTTATAATTAGCCAATATTTTTATTTTTAATTTTTAAGCATTTGTCAAAATTTTTCAAAAATTACAAATTCTACAGAAAGCGTACAAAATAGAGCGTTAATTGAAGCGACAAATTGTCTCTAAATTTTAAGCTGAGTTCAAAAATGTACTAATGTACCGGGTGTTCTATTTAAAATAGGAGTTAATAAAACAAATAGAAAAAATCAAAAGAAACCGATTCCAGAGTTATTCAACTGTTTTTGAAAAAAATCGAAACAACTGAAAAATCACAATAGTAAATACAATACTTCCGGTTATACGATTTTCTTCAAAAGCTTGCTGTCGCATCTAGATAGTACACAAAACTTATATATCAAGTTACAACGCCATACCTCTTTTCGTTTTTAAGATATTCTGTTCACAGGCACACAGACACACAGACAGACATACAGACAGACAGACTGACAGGTAGACCGACTGACAGACAAACCAATGAACAAAAACATGTTTTTTGGGTTCGGGGGACCTAAAACGTGAAGATATGTTGGAACTCAATTTTGAATTTTTGGGGCGAATTCAATCTTCCTTTCTCGTAAAAGGAAGTAATCATCATTTAAATAATTTAATGAGCTTAAACACATTGTATTTTCCCGTTTTGGTATCAACGAAAAATTTTGGATGTTGAAAATCTCGATTTGATTTTTATAAACAGGTAAGATAAACATTGAAAATGTGTGTTTCCTTCACGAACAGGGCGTTGCAGTTTGAGGGTATCTAGCAAAATTTAGATTTTCCTGATTTTTTTTTAAGAAGTTGGCTGTAGTTACCCTTCATTTCTAAAATTGGTTGTCCTATCTGCTTTTGTTTTCATTTTGTCAGTTGTGAAATATGGCTGAGTGTAGTTTGAAGAAGTGCGAGTATCGAACCATCAAGTTTTTGTGTAAAGAGGGTGTAAATGCAAAGGAAATTTTTTATGGTTTTTTGAAAGTGTACAGATCGGATGCGCCTTCGTATGCTACGGTCACTACGCCTTTGCTGGGAAGACCATGGCTTCTGTTTTTTGGGATTGCTAAGGGCTGCTCTTAATCGATTATATGCCACATAAAACTACTATTACTGCAAAATATTATGCACAATTTTGAAAAAATTGCGCAGCATAATTACAGAAAAGAGACGTGGAAATCTCTCAAAGGGGATTTTTCTACTGCGTGACAATGCTCCAGTCCACAAGGCCAGAGTTGTACAGGCTGCCCTAAAAAATTGCGGGTTCGGACAACTTAACCATGCACCTTAGAGCCCGGACCTGGTTCCTAGCAACTTTGTTCACTCAGCGCTTTTACTTATTCTGAATCCTCAAGAAATGTATCTTCGAGGGCGCCGGTTTTGGATGACGAAAGTCATAAAGATGCGATGAAAGAGTGGTTTGCAGGGCAAGCGGAAACATTTTTTTTTCCGGAGGATTGCGTCGTGAAAGAAAAATTCGGGCAAATTTATTGAACTTAGGGAGGACTACAACTGAGTAATAATTTATGAATTTAATTGCTATTAGTTGTTTCAATGCCCGAATTACAATACACTTTGAACGCCCCTTGTAATAAAACTTGAACTTGAACACTGAAGAATGCCCTTATAAATCTGAAATAAATATATTTGTTTGCTAATAAAATTTTTCTATCGTAAAATGGTTGACAGTTAACCAACAGCCAATAAATAAGATTTGATCGATTATCTATATTTCTTAAATTCTGAAAATTTGCTAGATATCTTTATTATTTGTACAGCACGCAACAGTTGTCATACAAAATCGGTAAGAATTCACTGTTTCGTGATAATTCGTTAGCCTATTCTAATACAGCACCGACTACAATTAAATTATTGCTACACATATTTTCACTCTGATAACAACGTATGTCCTTCTAAATGGCCTGTCTACAAATTCCTAACTTTATTAACGCGACGCAGTACAGGAAACGACAGCGTGGCATTAACCTGAATAGGAAAACACATTGAGACTAACAATGTATATTAATATCAGGGTTGTAACGAGCAACTTTGGCGAGAGTACATCATGAAACATGGAATGTTCGGTCGCAAGGACGAGTGCGAGGGGCGGGGGCTGATGTGATCCTGGCGTGCGTTCCACCTGTTAGAGGCCCGGTTCGGTCGATAAATACGCAGCTCGACCAAACTTCACAACATTAACTCCATTTAGCGGTTCTATATCGCCCCTAAATGTCTGGATAAAGATCAACGCCTACTTGAATTTCATGCAAAGCATGTGGAGACAAAAATTGCTCGACTCGCTTTGCTCGGATTTTGCAGTACACGCCAGTTGATTTCTGTGTTTTGCAAGTGTTTTTCGCTGCAAACAGGGCTATAGAATTTTCGGTGTAAGGCATTTCCCCCAAATATCGCTGAAAGCAGGGCACAGATGGGAAGCCCCAAAAAAGACAAAGATACTAAGATCATTTTCAAAAGAGAGTGGTGGCCGGTTTTTTGACGAAAACGTCGTTAATTTCGCTTATTATGTGACTCCTATCAAATTTCGTTGGCCCAAATTAATATTCATTATGTGAATAATATTACGTAATTTGTTATGCTGTTTAAAGGTATAAATTGCTTTCTATTTTGGGTTTACTTTATTTTACATAGAAAACCTTCTGCGATGATTATGTTTCTATGGATTATTATAAATTCACAGGGTGTTCTCCTCTTTACCTTTCCATACAGCAACGTGCATTTGTACAACTAAAATGTAGAGACAATTTTAATTATATTTTATACGTAGTTATCTCCAACTCCTTATAAACAGAAACGCTTTTTTGAAAGGGAAAAAAGTTTTCTAAAAATAAGTATTTCTGTTTATGTAAAACAAGTAACACCTAAAACATTAATCTACCCATTTTGAGTATTCCCATTTAGGCCAATTAAGGTTATTTTCTTTTCTTTTTGAGCCCTCATTCGCTCATTGTTGGATAAAAGCCTCCCCACATCTCTTCCATACGTCTCTATCCTGCGTTCTGTTTCTCCAATTTAACCCTGCCGTTTTCTTTATGTCATCGGCCCATCGAAGCTGTGGTCTTCTTCTCGAACGCTTTGCTGTCCACGGTCTCTAGGTCTGGATTTTTTTATTCCAGCGGTTGTCACTTTGCCTCATCGTGTGTCCACAGAATCTCCATTGAACAGAAGCGACATGCTCGATGGCATCTATGTCTTTAGTTCTCTGACGCACCCATTCGTTCCTTTATCGATCGCTCAGCTTTATATTCAGCATTTGACGTTCCATGCTTCTCCGCGTCTTAGAAATTTTGTCCATATTTGCCTTAGTAAGCGTCCATGTCTGGGCCCCATAAGTGAGGACAGGGAGTACGCATTGGTCAAATACTCTTCTCCGTCAGTTAAGTAGTATTTTCTGGTTTTTCAAAGTTCTTCCAAAAGCTGCCCATCCTAGACATGTTCTTCTACAAATCTCCGCTGTTTGGTTCTCATTATTGTTTAAATTCTTTTGTCCGAAATATATATATTCGTTGGCCCTTTCTAAGTTCTTATTCCCTACTGAAATTATGTATTCACGATGAAACCTATTTTTTCTGATTCGCTTGTAAGATCGTTGTACATTTCTGTTACCTCTTCTAATTATTCGAAATTAGGACGATGTCGTCTGCGAATCGTAGGTGGTTAAGCTATTGTCCATTTATTGTAATACCCTTTTGTTCCCAATTTGTTTTCTTGAATACATCCTCCAAAGCTGTTAAGTAAAGAGTTTCGGACTTATAGTATCACCCTGCCTTACTCCACGTTTTATAAAAAATGGCTTCGTTTCTATGTGCAGTCCTATTGTAGCAGCGACTTCTTCGTATATATTGTGCAGGAGCTATATGTACCTGGAATCGATTCGACAGTTTTGTAAACTTCTTTCAATCGCCCGATGTTCTATAGAGTCGAATACCTTTTGGCAGTCTATGAAGATGAGATATAGCGGCAAGTTATTCATTACTTTTTTCTATGAGGGTCCTTATTGTCAAAATATGGTCGCTTGTAGAAAATCTCTTTCTAAATCCGGCCTATTAAATGGGTTGCTAGTATTCCAACTTTTTAAAAATTCTAACGGTAATTATCTTCGTTAGTAGTTTATAAAGATGAGATAGAAGTGTTATCGGTCTATAGTTTACAAATAGTTTTCTATCCCTTTTTAAACAGCAGGACTATTTTTACAACATTCCAGTCCTTTGGTATTTTTGCCTGATTGAAACATATGTTAAAAAGCAATTTAAGTGCCCGTATAACTGATTTACCTCCTCTTTTTATTATCTTGGCCAGGTGCTTTGTTATTTTTTGTCATCTTTAAATCATTTTCTATTTCATCTTCTTCTATGTCAGGTAGGTGTTCGGAGTTGACATTGATGATTTTTCGCTTTAGCTGTTCGTTAGTTTCTTCTATAGGTTTTATTTTAGATTTTTATAAAAGTATTCTGTGGCGGAAATTATTTTATTCCTATCTCTGATCTCCACGCCATCTTTCTCCAATGCTATTATCTGCTGTCGGTCTCTTTGGTTTCTTAGACACTTTAACACGACTCGATCCCGTGGCCTCGTTGGAGGGCGGGCGAGGGTTAACTCCTGCTAATGGCGACTGTTGTTGATATAGCCCTGGCAACTCAGTCGGCCAATGGCGCTCTCCCCAGTAGGCGGGCAGACCTAAGTGCGAGAGCAAGAGAGAGAGAAAGAGAGGGACAAACAATTATATTTACAAAGGTTTTTATTTTTCTAACATATATACACAAAGATGGTTAATTGGTCGATGACGCATCGAAGGCTCTGGTGGCGCGAGATCTTCGTAGATTGTCCCGGCGCTCTACCTTTAGCGGGGAGGGGTGTGTGAGCCGGGGGCGGCGGAGGACCTGGCGTTGGTGGCGGCGCTGGAGGCGAAGTCCTGTCGGGGTCCAGGCATACAGGGCATCTAGCCCCGTGGGCGTGTTGTTGAGTTCAGGAGTCCGGGGGTAGGGCGGCGGTGAGGCGGCGTCCGTCCGAAAGGGGGAGTAACTCCGATTGGGGGAGCCCGTCCGAAAAGCGGCAATGTGGGGCGCTCTCGAGAGCGGCTGCTCCTGTAGACACCGGCGTGCCTTGATAGTCAAGAGCCATTCGCAGTCGGGGTTGGGGGAGCGGCCGAACAGGCGCTGGAAGGTGTCTTGGAGTCTGTGAAAAAACATCTGGTGTGATACACGCACACAACTTCCTTTTCAGTGATCTTATAATTAGCCAAAAATTTGATTTTTAATTTTTAAGCATTTGTCAAAAATTTTCAAAAATTTAAAATTCTGCAAAAACGGTACAAAATAGAGCGTTAGTTGAAGAGACAAATTTTCTCTGGAATTTTAAGCTGAATTCAAAAATGTAATAATATACCGAGTGTTTTATTTAAAATACGAGTTAATAAAAAAAATAGAAAAAAAAACAAAAGAAACCCATTTTAGAAGTATTGAACTGGAAAATCACCTATTTCACATCAATACACATTTAAAATTTAATAAAAATGTGAAGTTTTAAAAAAATCGTTAAAGCCGTTTTTGAAAAATTCGAAAAAAACTGAAAAATCACAAGAGGAAACACCTACTTCCGGTTATGCGATATTCTTCAAAAGCTTGCTGTCGCATCTACATAGTACACAAAACTTATATATGTAGTTTCAATGCCATATCTCTTTTCGTTTTTGAGATATTCTGTTCACAGGCAGACAGACAGACAGACAGACAGACAGACAGACACACAGACACACAGACCAATAAAAAAAATATGTTTTTTGGGATCAGGGGACTCTAAAACATGAAGATCTGTTGAAAACTCAATTTCGAATTTTTGAGGTGAATCCAATACTTCCTTTATTGTAAAAGGAAGTAAAAAGGAGACAGATTAGTACTTGGGGGGGCGTCCTCGGAGAGGTAGGCTGGAGGCGGCGTCTCGTGAAATGGGGGGGAAACGTCCTTACTCCATGGAGGTGGGGACAGCTTTCGGTGTGGCGCCGTGGGTTCTCCGAGTTGTTGGCCGGTATCCGGGACGTCGCTAGGAGGCGGTCGACTCGACGGGCGATGACGGCGGAGGTTGAGGGTGGCAGGCGCGTCGGGCTGCTGGATCCGGCTAAAGACAGGGGCGCACGTTACGCAATTTTCTATTAATATCCAGGAGCTCTCGGAGCACCACTGGAGATTAATTTTCCTTCGTTTGTTCAATTTTGCTAAGTCCCAGGAGCTCGGAGAGCACCACTGGAGACTAAGGTCGATGGTGCAATGGCGCAAATTTTCCTAAGTCCCCGACAGCTAGGTGAGCACCACTGGAGACTAAGTTCGATTTGTGGTTGGAGTATATTGGCTACTGGACACTGGATGTTGATGGCTGGAACTGATGGCTGGAACTCCGTATCTTCCTCAAGAAGCCCGGGGTTTATAAAGGTCTGGCCGACTTGGTCTTCCGAATCCTCGCTCGCGATCGGATGAACGGCAGTAGGGAGCTTGAAAATTTGATGCGAATTGGATTCGCCGGTCCGATCTCCGCGACGTGAAGTGCTATCTCGTCGACAACATGTGCATCGTCTTTGTCTTCTAAAAACTCGAATTTCGAGCCTTTACTCGATATGTTTCGCTGGCATATTAACATGGTTACGATTTATTACATTATTTCTACAATAGCAGCAATTCGGCCGTGATGCGGATTTCCTATATACTGCGGCGATTCGTGGACTTATTAGAGGTGGGAATTATTTCCTCGTAATCGCACTGGTTAGGTGATTTTTCGCATCCTAAGGTGACTGGTGTTTTTAATTTAATTAACCCTCGCGAAGTGGGTTTAATTGTTCCCTTGTTTGACCGCTGGTTTGAACTCGGATCTTCTCTAGCCTACCCGGTGCCGGCGTTTATTGGTGCCCGTTTAGTTTTCCCTTTGAAACTGCATATTTCGCTGTTTGTGGCAAGTTCCGAGAGGCTTTTAATGCTTTATGACTTTGTTGTTTCGTCAATCGGTGTACTTTTGGGACGCTTATACTCTCGCGTTTCCTTATAGCAAAACAACAGCACCTAAATGCGTGTAATCGGGGCTCCTTTAATTGTTGCGGCGGTTTGAATTCGCGGGCAGATTTAGTGGCCGGCGCATTTCTTTTGTGGAGCTGTCGTCTTTATTTTGACGTATTTATGAGGGTTCCGGACCGGGCGGGGTCGTTGGAGCCTCGTAATCCTTTTAACGCGGCTTCTGTTCTGCAGCTTGTGAAACTGCGTCCTTTTGGTTGGCGATGTATTAATTAATGTTGTGTTTTGATCCCGATTGCGCGACGAAGGCGTAACCTAAATATATATGATAATGGAGGCCCTTGCGTGTCTCCAGATCATATCAACTTCATTCCTTTGTTTTGTTCGATAAATATAACAATTTTCTCTTCTGTTTTCTTCATTTTGTCTTCTTTTACCTTCTTTCTGATCAATTTGTTCATCTCTACGAATTCCACTGTGGCTCCCTTGTTTTCTTCGATTAGTTTGCGTCTTTTCCTGAAAATTTCTTTGGTATTGTCGCTTAGCTAGTCATTCTTAAACTTGTTTTTTCTGCCAACTCCTTTCCTACTTCCACTAGGGATGTAGTTATTATGTTGTTAAGTTCATCTATGGTATTGTTTTCTGGTAGGTTTTTTATTGCAACTTAGCTTCTACTTTATTTTGATACCCTTCTGTTTTTTCCTCCAATTGGATGGTGTCCAACTTGATCGACTTGTTTATGCTCATCCGGTTCCCTTCAGGTTTGAAATTTATTCTAAAGTTACATCTAACTTGCCGGTGGTCACTGTATAGAATCTATTGAGTACTGTTATGCCTGCTATTATCCTTTTATGGGATGATGTGATGTAGTCTATCTCATTTTTATGCAGTCCATTTGAGGAGAACCGGGAGATTTGGAGGTTTTTTAAAGAAATTGTTCATAGCGAGGAGGTTATCTGCACTTTCTTCTTTCTTTCCTCCTAGTTTGGCGTTGTAATCTCCCATAGTTATTGTATATCTGCATTTGTCTTGGTTTGGAGCCTGCGATACCTCGTCATAGAATGTGAAAACGTCTTCGTCTTCATATTGGGGAAGGTGCGTACACTTGTACGATTTTAGGTCTGATCTACTAGATAGTTTTAGTGTTATGTATGCTATTCTACTGGAGATTAGTGTATACGTTTTTACATAGTGGGATAATTTTTGTTTGACTAAGAAGCCAACTCCGCCTTGTGACTTATTGTCATCTCCCTTGTGGTATAGCATATCTCCATTTGGGAGCTGTAGTAGGGTTTCCCATATCCTTCTTACCTCACTTGATGGTTTTTAGTTGCTCTTGCAACTCATAGAGGTTTTCGTTTTTTAACATTGATTTGATGTTGTATGTGCATATATAAAGTTCACTTTTATTTTGTTTACTAATTGTAGACAGTTGTTCAGAGTTTTTGATGCGTAGTTTAGTGAGCGAATTTTTGTCTCCCCCAGATTCCGCGAGGCAGCCCTTTGTGAAAGGGTAGGACTTGGGCTTACCCACCTGGGGTCCAGATCCATTTGTTTTTGAATTTGTCATTTTTGGGGCTTTTTTGGCCATGGTTCTTCCATGCTGGCTAGGCGGGGGAAAGATGGTAGGAATACGGAAGGATAAGGGTCAAAGTAGGAAGAAAACAAGGGTTGAGGGCATGATTTTCTTCTGACCGGAAAATGAGGGAAATCAAGGTTAAGATGCTATAAAAATATCATTAGAATTACAATTAACACTCAGATCTTGTAAAATTTAAATAATTAGAAAGCATTGCTGTGGCAACCCGCGCATACATTTCAGATTTCTATGTGACCCTTCGACCCTGAAGTTTACCCAGTGTGGTTTACATAAAAACGCAACACACTATTAGCAGATGCACAGGAACAGATTGGGGTAAAAAGTTAAAGTAATACATTAAATAAAAAGAGTAGCTACGCTAAATAGAATATAATAGATAAAAATACTTGAGAAAAGTTAAAGGCCAACGTTTAATAACATCTACTATTATAAATGCGTAGTCTCTATATGCACAAGTTGTAAGGATATTTTTAGATTGCATGAACGTACGGCTAATTAGCGATATTTCCTAAATTAGGACCCCAGTCGTATATGGGTTTTTCGAATTATTCCACCAGAATTTGAACATATCGAGTTTTGTGCAGGCATTCAGTGGCTTTCTAGCATACACAGATGTGTTATTCGCTTACAGCCAATGGTTTTTGAATGCACTCATTCTGTGTATTTCAGTTCCGGGTTCTTAACGCACTAAGAATGTTCGCTGGTTAAAATATCGATCCGTCTATGACTTGCTTTCCTGCATGTTTCTAGCGAGAATTTAAGAGATAGATGCCGTGTGCCTGAGAGAGCAAGTCGAAGGTTTACCTCTCGTCTTTTGATACGCTGTCTTCGCGCGATTTTTGGGACAGAATCGATCCGACGTTGCAAGAGGCAACATGTTGTGGAAATCCGTTGTTGAGTCCCGCGTGGCTTTGGCCACGCGAGTTGTTGCGTTTGTTCAATGTGTGCCAATTATCACCTAACGGTCTGTTCCTTGAGTATGTGTGTGTACCGCTATTTAGTTATTATTTGAACTCCCAGCGCTTCAATGCAAGTGTCGTATTTTATGGGACAACGCAAGTTGAGTGTTCCGCCTTGTTTTTGAACTCATTTTACTGCACGTGGGTGCGGACGGCGATCGAGCTGGGTGTCGTAATTGTGTAATGTAAGCCTTGAGACTTTCGTTTGGTGGAGTTGCGTGGCGCTCCTATTACGTCGTTTGACGGACTATCTGTGAAAAAGCGTTAGCTGCTTATCATTGTTTCGCGAAGCAATCGCTTATCGTTTCTGTGGTTCTGCCAATTTGCCGTCTGATGCTTCGATGTCGCCTTCAGTAGTGGGTAATACCCCATAGTTTCGTCGGCCCGCAGCTCCTTGGATTGGTGCAATCTTTCTCACGTATATTCTGCAGAGTTTGGAAAGCGACCGAGTGCAACAGCATAGGATAAAAAATTGCCGCTAGCCAAGCTTTTTTAAAGGTACTGTACGTTGTATTAAATTTTACATTGCAAACTTAACGTATACAGTGTGTTTCGCCGAAACATCAGACGTCGCTGTCGTTTAACTTGTATTGTGTGCTCTTTTGCATTTATCAAACCATTTTAGTTGTTTACCTGTCTTTACAATTCATTTACCGTCAGTTTACATGGTTATTGTTTAGCTTTATGCAGTAGTCCTTATCATGTGTCGCAACCGCTACTTATTCTAGTTGAATGTCGCCTTTCATTAATGCTATTTGATTCAGCATTTCGATAGTTTCAAGTTCATATCGTTTACCAGTATTTTCAATAGTTAATATTAAGTTTACCGAATATTTTAATAGATTAAGAAGTTACGCAATTTACCTAACTGCCGTAAATTCAAATATTTTGCTAATATATTTCATGTTTATTTTAACTGTGGTTTTCTTTGCTCTTATGCATGCGATGTGGGTATTGTATTTTCCAGTGTAAGACGAGTTTGGCGAGCTGATGAAGTGGATTTTCGAATGGTAGGTCCGACGGTGCCGAACCGGCTCGCTGGCCAGAATACTGCCAAGCTTAAAGTTGAAAGGTGAACTCGTTATGCTTCCACTTTTTTTCAGCGGGTTCACTTATGCATTCGTTTAATGTAGGAAATGTGCTGGCGCCTTATCATTTTACATCTGCTTACCTTTTATAGGCCGTTGCCCTTGTGCTATCTCTTGTCGAACCCTCCTTTCGCTCTGCTGAAGATAGTCCGCAAACCCTTTTGTAGCGGGCGTGGAGCAGCGGTCCTATTAGTAACATTCCCGATTATGAGTTAGCTTACTCATTAGTCGTTTAGCATTGTTTTGGATTATCGTAAATACCGCTTTGATCGTTACAAACTACCATTTTAAAAAACCGGTAGCTCTGTAGCTGCCATGTATATAACAGACCCAATCCGAAGCGCCATTAATTATAAAACTTAACTTTGTAGTTTTAGCTTCAGAACATGTAAAGAGTAACGTGTAACGGCATATGCAAATAAGCGCCTTTCAGATATTCTGCTTGTAATGTACTCTTTTGAGTTGCCTTGTTTCAAGCCCTAACCTGACGGATAAAAATCGTACATTGCGCGCTACGAATAGACCATTACTATATCCATATATATTTTTTTCAAAATATGAAACCATTATATAGCCGGTATAAACAAACTGTAGCTTAGCAATAAGCTTGGCATTACTCCAAATACAACATTTATTAACTGTTCTCGTGTTAATGGTCTATAAATAAATTGAAAGTATGTGGAAGTGCAACACTCAACGTTGCTTTTACTCCACTAACAAAACGCTGTCCTACGATGCCGCAGAAACTTTTTCTTGAAACTCTAGTTTGAAGTTGTGTATTTTGAAATCCAATAACTGTTTGTGATAACAGTTTTCTTTATAAATTTTCATAGTTTAATGGCGCCATCACATTTTGATTTAAAACTAGAACTTTAAAAAAATCAAATTTATGCTGCTTGACTTCATCCGAAGGTGAAATACATGCTGAACATGAAATTGCAATTTACAAAAAGAACTTATCCTAACTTGATAAGACCGTGAAACTCCTTACTGATGATTATCAAATGCAATTATATTAACTCAAAGTGTAACTGTATTACCATCTGCAGTATATTCAGTATTTGCATTCTTTAGCTTATACGATTGATTGGACTGCAATAACAAATATAAAAGTCAAATTAAGGTAATTCTAGCTACACCTGTAATTTAATTTCCATGTTTTTACACCATTTACATACATTTTAACCAAACCACAATTTTCGTTTTAAAAATCTCAACTTGGAAAAATATCAAATTAGGTAAATAATATCAGACAATGGTATTAACTAGCTATGTTGTTACAATAGCACCTTACTGTTTTTTGCTATTGCTTAAATTTGACACGTCAGTCCACCAAACCCACTTTGCAGACTAGCTTTTGCCGTCCATAGAGTTATGCCAAGTATCGATCGCATTGTTTATATTCCTCTCGTTCGGAATATTTGTTTTGGTCTTTGTGTTTCAACATGCATTTCGCCCGCATACGTTATAGGATTGGATTTTTCACAGTCTATCTTTACTTGATGTTTACTGCGCTAGGCTTTGATACTTTTGTTTCAAATATAAGAACGATACTTTTCTGATCAGCATCATACTTACTTTATCTAAATTACTAAAATTAATTATTCATTTTATCAATTATGCTTATATTACACATAAGTGATCATAAACTCATCTTACGTTCTGCTGTCCAAAAAACCCCAACAAACTGCTCAAACGGAAGTTAATTTGTATTTATATTAAAATTATATTAATTTCCTATACAGGTTCACCCAGTTGATTAATAAATAGATTTAGAACGGACATTCAATATGATCGCCGTTTTCTTTTAATTTTGTTTTCAAGGGCTTTGAAGGGATGTTGAACAAACGTAAGTTTAATTAATTCGTTTGTTTTGACTTCAGAAACCTGTGGTAACTTTTTGTAAAGATCGTTTATATACACCCTGTACTTATACCACTTCTCTTGTTTTTTTAGTTACGCAAATTTTTTGATTAAATTAAATATTCCGTTTAAGAAAGCTCCACAGTTTTATTTTCTCTAAATTTTTAATGATTTCGTATTACAATATATGTCCACTAATGATTCAGCGTTCCTTTGGAATCCCAGTTCCTCCAAAGTCCGGACCAGTTGCCCGAATAGCCCAAAATTTGGATCCGGCTCAAAGGACCAGTGTTTTCGCGATGCTCCTTGAATTTATGCCAGCCTTCGATTTCCATAGTTCCGGGAATTATTTCTTGCACTAGTTCAATTCGCACCTTGGAACATAAATTGTATAATATTGTAGAACCAAGTTGTTTCTGACAGGAGATGAAGTTTCTTGGTTGCAATAAGATGCGACGTAGGGTGGTCAGGCCTAACCACCCCTTTAAAGACAATATTGTAGCCTGTGTCTTCGTCACAAATGAATACACCCAGTGTTTAGAAGTATATTGGTTTAATTAACAGATACAAGTCATATATAATTGAATGTATGTCGTGTTGCTGTTTTTGAACTCATAAGTTATTATTGACATAGGCAAAAACCACGACGGTTTGCATCATAATGCAATGTAGGTACACAATGTGTGTGAAATATGACCCAGCAACGATATTATAAAGCAGAGGTCTGCGTAATGCTTTCTTATAGTGTATTGCAAAGTGGCCCAGTAACTTGACGTTAATGCAGAGTTTGTATAAAAATTACTTATCTATTTTAGCACATGCCATGAACTAGTTTTTATATTCTAACTGAAAGCACGTTTGTGTCCACACGATTTCACTTAATTTTACTAAGTTGTCTTGTTCATGATCAAACATTAGCTTGAACAACTAAAAACACTTTCAGTCTTATTTTTTCAATTGCAACGAAATCAGGTCACTAAATAAAATATGAATGTAAAAGCATATATAAAATTTATAAATTAGAAGGGCTGAAGTTATTTGCAACCAAGGTAAAACAACTTTCGAATTGTTCCTTTTTACGTCATAAAACTACCATTACATAACTTATGAATAAGTATATAGACCGACGGTTAGAAGACACAGCAATTACACACATTACAATGACATTAAAAGGTGTTAATAGATTCTGCGAAGAACAAATAATAGGCACAGATAAAAAGATACAAAAAGGAACTTGCTTGTCCCCGGATGAAAGAAAGACCTCGTAGAGGACGCGGGACGAACATGGTAAGAATCAAGCTATAAGAAACAATACTAACATATGTTCAAACCTCAAAAATAAATAATGGAAGAAGTATAAATTAGATGACAAGATTGTATAATAAACCAATCAAAAAGAACGTTAAAAGAAAGAAAGAAACACGTGAAAATCAGGTATATAAGAACAAGATCGCAATCAGAAGCTAAGAGGATACTGTAAAGATTTTCACAGAGAAAATTTAAAAAAATCCTGCAAACTATGAAGCTAACTTCAAGGATAACATAATTCGGCGAAAACCTCACTTACGTGAGCCGTGGCCGATGTTAAGAACGGAGTTTTTAAATCCATTCACCCGTTTAGCTCACGGTAGAGGGTGTTACGACGTGTGGAGATTGGAGCTTCTGTTGAAAGATAGCGATTGGTTTAGCGTTTGTTTATTTTAAAATATAAAATTAATATGCACAGTATTATTTTCAAAGGCAACCTAGAGAGGAATAAAATATAGTCTTTATAGTGGAAGTTGCTCGATGGAGGCATCTGGGTGGGCGAAATTCTGGGGCCATTGAGGGCCGGCATCGGAGGCGTTAGCGGCGGTAGCGAGCGTCCTAACAAAGTGTATCGTTAGCCGGAGGCTTGTGGAAAAAGATGTCGGCCAGAGGTGATGGAATCGGAGGACAGAGCTTCTTAAACCTGGGGCTCATGTCCAAGCGAAGTCCTTTGGAGACGGGGATTTTTCACGTACTAGGACAGACCTGGGGATGGGCACACTTTTGTGGACCGCGGACGGTACGACCGGACGCTTGAGGTATCCATGGCGCGGCCAATTGCCCCTCGGTGGCGGAAGCGCTGTGCCAGGGCTTCGGAAACCTGGAGCGCGTGCTTGGGCGAATTCCTTTTTGGCTTCCTGTATGGGCCGGGTTGCTGACGTGCCGGCGGCTGAACAAAACACTCTTAAAGCCGCTTGGTCTAACCGGACGCGTGAACGTCTGTGGGAGAAGCTAGATGGATCCTCGGTGAAAAAGGTGTCGTTCCCGATCTGCTGGAAACAAGCGTGTGTCCAGGCGAAGTATGGTAGAGTCGCGTAAGTCCTCACGTGCGGGACGAACGTGGGGAAGGACACACTTCGGCGGCTCGCGGAAGGTGCGGGCGAAAGCTTGGTACGTCGTTTGCGCGGCCAGATTGTCCCTCGGTGGCGGAACCGGCGTGCCATAACTTCGAAGATCTGGACCGCGTGTTCCGACGGTGTTTTAGGGCTTGGATCTTCTAGCAGGCGTGGTTCACCTGATGAGCTTCTCGGAGCTTTTCTACTGAGAGCGAGTGGCCGCGAAACTGGATTTCGGAGGCTTCAACCTGCGCAGGCATGGCTGGAGGCTCTCGTGGTACATAGGCAGGTCCAGCAAGACGTGATGATTCTCGCGGCAACTATGAAGTGACTGCGAGACTTGGTGAATAAACTGATTTGGGATCTCGTAAATCGCGGCGAATAAATCTTTATGATTTTTCTTGTCCTTATAAGGAAAAATTGGGGCCGTTTTTCTTTGTCGAATGCCTCACTTTACGAAGTGGCAGGTTTTTTAATCACTTTTTTTAATTTAGTCGTAGCCTTTTTCTTGAAGCCGATAACGCAGTGTGATAGGTTGCATCTTGTGGCTAATTGAAAACTGCGTGTTTTGATACCTCACTCGATATGTTTTGCTTTGATTCGCGGAGTTTGGCTTTTAATTCCGGGCCGTTTTTATTTTTACTTTAGGCTACGTGTTTAAAGTGAATTTCGCTTTAGTTTGGAAAAGGCCAGTGTGGCGGCTTTAATCTTTTTGTCCGCCCGCCCCAGGATTTGCAAGTATCATTTCCCGTGTCTCAATTTTTTCTTCTGTTGTTTCCGAGCTCGGGTTTTCGTTTTGCGGAGATTACAGGCGAAAGTTGCATATTTAAAAAATACCGTTAGTTTGGACTTTGGTTAGTTTTTTTTTTGGTTTCTGTCGGGCGGCAGTTATTTTATTGAAACCGCTAGTAAAAACACATCGCGTGTCGGGGAGGTGACGCTGACAAGTGGAAAAAAAAATTTTTAACTGGGCCGGGCTTTATCGAATCGAAATAGTGAAGGGCTCATCATCAGATGTCAGAATCATATCATGGAGAAAATCAAAATACAGTAAATGAAAACATAAAAGATAACCATAATAGCGTTAACTCAAATGTCACGAAAATTTCTGAAAGAAACGTGGAGAAGTTTCTTTGAGGATAAGTTTTGCAATAGCGAACAATACAGACCATCAAGGAAACACTGATCATACAGACATGGATAATGGAACAAATTAAAATAACAGACAGAAGAAAACATGAAGTACAAACAGCGGTGAAAATTATGAAAAATTGCAAAGCGGCCGGTATGGACATTATAATACAAATAGTAAACATGGGTGGTGAACATGTAATAAAATGGCTAACTAAGATATTCAGAATGGCATGGGAACAAAATACTATACATAAAGAATGAAAACAGAGCCTAGTACTTCTGCTGCATTAAAAAAATGTGCACGAGGAGATATAAAAACAATAGAGCTATAATATGTCTATTATAGGTTATTAAAATTAAGACAAGACAAGGACAAAGTTTGATTAGCATGTGATTCTGCAATATAGGCAACCCCGTTAAAGCTGTTGGTACCCTCGTTTAAAAAAAATTTGCTAAATATCAAAATAGAAAGCAGTGAGGTTTAGTAAAATTGAAATACTAATGTAATAAATAGAGCGCGGATTCTAGGGCAATTGCCTAATTGCCATTTTTTTAGACCCATGTATGGGACTACGACAGAAATTTGTTTCATACAAAGACAAATGTTTTAATGCATATGTATTAAAGCCTAAATGCCTAAAATGTGTAATAAACGCCTAAGCAACGGTTTATACTGCCTAAAATAGGCTTTGGTTTTTTTTTTCGAATTTTAGTGGCTCAGAAACCTTATCCACTTTCATGAAAGTGCTTTTTGTTTGAGCGATGTGATTTCTTTTTATCTCAAAGCCCTGTCCAAGCATAAAGAATTTTTGAAACAAAGTCCATGAACGTGAGGTTTTTGAACACACCCTGCCGATGCCGTTATTTGTCAACAATACCGATCGGGATTCATCTTGTCTGTCAAACAGTTCGCCAGCAAAATGAAGATGTTAATAATTTAATTAGCAGTGCAGCTTGCAATAAACTTAAGAATGTACTTTCTAAAAATCCTGGATATAGGACTGTACACCAATTTAAGAAATTATTGAGCGACGAAGAAGCAGAAATAGAAAATGTTGATATAAACTGGAGCATGTACAAATACGCACCTATTACATCTGGCGATGTAGTGTGTTCATTTTCGATGCTGCAAAATGTGTTTACTGAGAAGCGAAGTGGCAAATGCTCGGTATTTTTAATATTGTACTTATATTATCATCAACTACTATATACATAGGTATTATATATTATCAAATTATCATTATTTTATTAGTTAGCATGACTAAGTAAGGCATTATTTTTCCACCATTTACTTTTTGCTTATTCCATAGCATCTATTATTTGTTATTTCACAATTAATAAAAATTAATACCTACAACATTTTTAGCCAATCGTTTTAAGTTCAAAAAATCAAAACAGTATTCCTACAACATTTTTAGCCAATCGTTTTAAGTTCAAAAAATCAAAACAGTATTCTTTGCCTAATTTAGGCCATGCAGCCTAAATTGCTTACTTTAGGTTTTTAGTGCCTAAACCTGACATTTTTGTGGCCTGCATAAGGAGCCTATTATAACTTTTTTAACGGCCTAAAATCCGCGCCCTAGTAATAAATATTGGTATCAAACGAAAAAAATCGAAGAAGTTCAAAATTGTAGCTGTTTGGACTCAGTAATTGATGAAGAAAAAATAAACCTAATAAACTCAACTAACGCTACTATCAAATAACAATATTCTAGTAGACAAAGGTAAAATACGCAAAAATCCAAAATTAAACAATATTATAATCTACCTACATACATATTGGCCAGAAGGCTGGACTATAATGCATAGGCATAAATCAATAAAGGCAGCAACTGAAATGAAGTATTTTCTTAAAGTATTAGGAAAGACAACTCCGCTTACAGAGTTTCCTAGAAGCAATGTAGCTGGTCTTAAGCTCGTATAAAGGAGGAAGAATGGGAGATATGTGACTAACGACCCCATCTCCCGTAAAATTGATAAAGGTTACGAAAACTGACCAACAGCCTCGGACTGGACAGAAAGCAAGGCAACGGTTAAAGAAACGAGAACTGAACTTGAGTATTGGCTGATGGAATGTGTTAAGTTTATACCGTCCTAATGCTTTGAACAATTTATTACAAGAAGTGACATAACTGTCTTGCAATAAATACGATGGTCTGGTAAAGATGTCCTCTCCAAGAAAGCGTACACATTATTCTATAGCGGTACAAATCAGGGAAGACACGAACTAGAAACTGAATTCTTAGTAAATAAGCGTATATTGCATCAAGTTATGGATTTTGAAGTAATTTACGTCATCACTGTAAACTGAAATTAAGGGGACACTTTTACAATATAACATTAATCTGCGCGCACGCACCCACAGTAAATAAGGAAGAAAAATCAAAGAACAATTTTATGCAAAACTTGAAAGAGTGTACCAGAGCGTCAGCACACATGATATGAAATTCGTAATGGGAGTCCTCAACGCTAAGGTAGGGAAAGAGGCAGCTTTCAGAACGACTATTAGCATCCATATTATGCACGAAGTATCAAATGATTGATAATGGAGTCAGACTAGTGGACTGTGATGCTGCTAACAACATGGCAGTAGGTGGAATTTTTTCCCGCACAAGAATATACATAAGATGATATAGACCTCACCAGATGATAATAGACCATGTACTTATAGATAAACAACACGCAACTTATATAGGTACTAGATGTGTAATCTCTAAGAGGAGCGAACTGAGCAACATACCACTTTCTGATCAAAGCCAAAGTGAGAGAAACAATATTAAAGATCCAAGAGGTGAAGGGCGACAAGTAAGAAACGTGGAACTCCGACAGTCTTTAAAATGAAGAAAGTAATAAGTGAAAAACTGTTAGAAGAAACAAACGAACACCTTAATATAGAAGAATTCATAGAAACAGTGTGGAACAATATAAAGAATGTCATAATGGAATCTGCCCAGAATACTATTGTTAAAGAAACTGATCATCTCAACAAGAAGTAGTTTGATGCAGAATGTAAAGAAGCAATTGCAAAAAGACAGAAAGCAAGAACTAAAATGTTACAAATAAAAACAAGAAACAATGTAGACGCCTATGTTCAGGCAAATATAAAAAAGAGAACTTCTTATACCAAATAATAAAAAATACATTGAGGAAGACTTACGAAGTAAGTATAGCACCATTCACGAAACTAAGGGAGGTTTACAACCAGGAAACCGATTTTGCAGAAGAAACAAAGAACATCTAGTATGCAAATAGAACTAACTAATTACAGTATGGCCAGAATATTTTCAAGAGCTGTTTAATTAATCTAGTCATATCAATGTAAGCATTGCTCTGGGAGATGGTATACAACAGCCAGAAGTGAATAAAGGGGATATTAAAGAAAAACAAGAAGAGGTTACAAAGGGTATTACAACGAGGAACCCTCATTAGAAGTACGCAAAACTGTAAACAAGCTGAAACATAAACAATCCACTGGGATCGATGAAATCCCGGCGGAATTAATACAAGCAGGAGGAACAATTGATTAAAAGTCGTACATAAATTATTTGTAGAGTTTGAAGATGTTTATGAGCCTTCTACCTCCATCTTTCCATGGTAGGTGTAATTTTTAGACTACGCTTTTTGGATGATGGATTATGAATTTAGTAAATCTAGATGTGAAAGCTGGACTTTTGGAGTACCAGAAAGGAAACACCTAGAAGCACTGGAAATGTGGTGCTACAGAAGAATGCTCAAAATCAGCTGGATGGAAAGAATAACAAATGAAGAAATCCTCAGAAGAATAGGAGAAGAAAGAAAGATGATCAAGACAATACAAAAAAGAAGATGTTAACTCATAGGCCATATCTTACGAAATAAAAGCATGCTAAACACAATAATAGAAGGACAAGTAGAAGGAAAGAACCAGAGAGGACGACCACGGCTAAAATACATCAAACAAATAATGAGTGATGTAAACGTAAGTACCTACAAGGAACTGAAAGAAATGACACACGATCGACGAATGTGGAGAACTGTTACAAACCAGTCGGAAGACTGAAAACGAGAGAGAGAGAGAGAGAGAGAGAGAGAGAGGTTCTTATTAGCGTGAGTAGTGAATTTAGGTCGGTGTTCGAGTATTTTAGAATCCCAAATAAGTAGATCAGAGCAGGTACAGCGTAGGTATAATTAACAGTTTGGTAAGCCTGGTTTTACTTAGAATACATACAATTACGTATACATTTACTACAAACTGTCTAAAAAAATTCCACTCTTTATCTTGAGCAATATTAAACATAACTATGAGATGGTTTTACCACATTCTTCTTTCACTGTCCTCCATGTAGTATGAGGGCATCCTCTGTTTCTTCTTCCATATAGATGTTAGGACAAGATTACTCGACAACGGTTCTCCAGATGTAATTATGCTCAACTGGGAGACGTTAGTCCAAATCCGAATACTTGGCGACATCTATCGTGGTAATACAACTAGCTGCACTTCTTCATTACAGCGCGCCTTGCTGTATTTCAAATATCTGTTCCCGAACGCGCCATTCGTTACGTATACCTTATGACGACATACCTACTTTTATCAGCTTAGTGACTCCACAACGTCGCTGTCTTAACGACAAGTCCATACTTGCAAATTTTAGCAGGTGTACTGCGCTCGAAAGTTCTGGCGTGATCCTGTGCGACAACAGCATATAAGTTAGATGGAGGGCACCAATAATATACGTGCGTCTTCCCCCCTTCAATTTCGGTAGCTTGGCTACATTTTTCAAGGATTCATGATCTGACGTTTGCACGCAAAAGTAGAAAAAGCTAGCGGTAGTGTTGTTACCCTTTTAAGGCAAGCGGGTCTTCCCGGGACAGCATGAATAGGGCAAATTAACCTGCTCTGTTATCTCGAAACAATTAATGAAATCATTCTTGTGACGGATCCCCCAAGAGAGAGAGAGAGATGTTTTTACAGTGCCAAATTTCTAGATGAGGTAACCGTCGTTGTAAAATATTCCCCTCACTATTTTCCACGTATGATGACCCGCGTGCTGCACCCGCCATGGCCGAAGAAATCTTTCCCCAGTCTTTCCTCCATTACGAGACGTGCCAGCTGCTCAAACAAAGGCTTCGCCGATCACCGCCCAAGTATTCTGAATTAGAATAAGTGCAATGAATCGCTAAACCACAAAGTGCTATGTTCTCTGGCATTATGCGACGTGGCATAATTGTAGCTGCAGCTAAATTTAATGCCGATCTTTGTGGCTCACATTTGCTTTATTTGTAACTACAATTAGAACTGCGTGGTTCGTTCATCTATGCCGCGGCATTTAAAGGTTTGACGCCCATTCGCCAACACAGGCAAACTTTAGTTGTGCCATGGTTGGCTGCCATTTAAGATTATATAGGAATACTAACCCATTTTACATGCCTACTCACTTTTATTAGATGCAATTCAATCTTAACGTCAGAGTTTTTTATTTATGCTACTTGCATTTGTACATTGATATTTTTATACGTTACTCTTTTCTAGGATGTACTAAATACAATATAGCTCGGCAAAAGCAAGCAAAACCAAGCAAGGTACGTTCCCAAAACAGTTGGCGCGTGTGACAGGAACACCGAAGCAAAGCAACTACCCTTGGATTTCGAATTTCTACAAGGGCTGTTGAGAAAACGTGATTCATGCCTTATTAATCAAACTCGTAGCGCCCGTTCCCCGTTTCATCCCGATTATAACCACTCTTTGTGTAACACCCCACCTTCCTGGGCAATAGTCGGTCAACTATCTGTTTTGAATATTAACGTGTCCTAACGATCCATTTAGACTGTAACATAGATTCCATTCCAAACAGTATTTAGTGCATTCCTCGCTTTTCTCATAGTATAGGCTATGCATATGAACTTCATTTTTAGGATTTCTACATTAACGTTTGCTTGATCAGTTTTTTTCAACAATTCCGCACTAAACATTCTGTTTAGCGACTAAATTTGTAGTATAAACCTCAAACACCTATTTATGTGTCTTTATTGCAGATGCAACGCACCATGTCGGTTAATATAGTTACAAGAAGGGGATTTTGTAAACAAGAAAGTATGACTCGAGATACAGTAGACGGCCATTATAGCTGTAAAAACCCGCTCATACACGAATGGGAAAAATGTAACAATAATAAATAAATTAAATATTGTACATCTAAAGAACCACGCCTTCACTTTTAGTGGCAATTTTGGACGCTATGAAAATGTTAATATTGAAATTGATATGGCCTAAGCCAAGACATCACTGTTTTCAGTATTTTCATTAGTAGTTTCACCACCTATTTAATTTTTTTAAATTTGGAGTGACTATTTGATCCAACCTTATTTTCCGCTGATTGGGACGGTCATGGCAACAACTAGAACATCGCATTCTTTTATGTTTCAATCCAATTATTGTTCTTTTATGTTATGTAAATTAACAACTAAGTAAGAGCATATCATATTTTACATTTCTATTTAACTGCGACACAAATACCACATAACTATCACGTTTCGAGAAACGTGTGTCGTTATTTTAAACGTATATGAGCTATTCTTTTAATTGCTGTTTACTTTTACAGGAATAATTAAAAACTAGCGGAATGTACACTCCGCAGTAAAGGAGCCTCAGCAAGAGTAAACGCAATTAGTTGTATATTTGCTTTTCGATTACTGTAAATTAAAAACGTCCACTAGATATACAAATTTATACTGTTTACGTGTTTAGCTTAATAAATTATTTTAATTATTTAGATGAATAGCATTGCTAGTATTTTACACGTTGCAACTGAAGGCATTTTTTTTATTTATACAGATTCTCCGATAAGTATAATTAATTAGTTATTGTACCATATTTTTCTTAAAATTACTTTTAAGTATTAGCTACATTCAAAATTCTGTAGGGGTCTATTAAAACCCTATTTTTAGTTATTGGCATTTACAACTTTGCAATTGTACAAACTGAAATAAATATAAATCTTATATAAAAAGCAGCTTTCTCAATGCATTTGGCGGATAATTTGGCTCCGGATTAGAAGCGACGGAGGCGGAAAGAAGCTTTTACTAAATATCCCGGACCTTCTTACAGCAGAAGTAAACACGTCCGAAGACACGCACATCGGCATTTTTGCGCCTCACTTAAATAAATAGACGCAATTAAACTAATGGAGTCGAGTAGGCCTGTAAAAGCAAATAAACACTAGTCCATTTCAGATTCTCCTTGTAAAGCGTTCACATCTGGTTTTGTTTTTGTTTGAGAAAGCTCGCTAACAATGGAACTCTCGGGAAACTACTTTTCTTTTCTCGCCAACTAAGATTCTTTCCGTGGCGTTTTTAAATTGCAAATTGCAAATATTCAACGCGTGGCGTGCCAGGATCGCAGACACCGACAAATTGTGACTTCTGTACTGTAAAAACCCGATCTTATTAAAGTTCTTTGCTACCTCAAACATCAGGATAAATATTGTAGACTGCACATGGTGTATGTTTATTTCATAGTTTAAATTTACCAGACCTACACCATGTCCTTGCTACGTCAAATTTTCTGAAACTTCTCCGCAAGCTCCGGCGCCAGCATGGCGTTGTCTGCGTCATAAATTAACGTTGTATAGATGAACTATCGCAAGATCCTTTTTGAAATAGAGAAACACTATTTGTTCAAGGAGTTAGCTCTAGCGTTTCAATGAAATTCGAAGAATGTTGTACCCTCCTGATGAATTGCTCGGCGATTTATACCCCAGTTATTTTTCAATTTTCAGTTTTCAAGATATTTCAACGCTGCAAATATCTGGCCAAATCAATTACTTTTATTCCGAGATTAAAATAAATGAGAACTTGAAATATTACAGCAACTTACTGTAGGATTTCTATACACTACATAAAATATGTTTTGTGATTTTATTATAGCGACCAAAACCGCTCGTCTTTTTGTTCGAATGCATATGCAGGCATGCGATTTGCAAGCGTAGGACGACTGCTCTAAATCAAGTTATCTTATTTTATTTTCCATTATTTAAATAATAAACGGTTTGGAATGCCGAAGTGGTTGACAAGTCTACATGGTGATAAAAACGATATATTGGAGGTGTTGACCGATAGTCAACAATTTGCTGCAAGATCGATTCCATTATCTATTTCATCCCATGTAGTTCCAGCGATAAATTGGATCACATTTTTTATTCGAACTGCTTTTTTATTTGAAATAAATCGAGTTAGAGCGCTGAAAAATACCAATAACCATGGTTGCGGTTCGATCGATGACTTCATTCGGCGATTTATTGCTTTAATTCTTTTTCGTGGAAAGTGATATTAGAAACGAACGATGTCACCAAACGTGTAAAATTTTATCTTGTGCTATATTTCTTATAACACAAAACAAATTCAAGTTGCATTGCGCCCATTCTCTTCCGCTGTTCGAGCTAGGTTGGTCGATATGCGACAGAGGCACTTTCGCATAAATATCTGGTCAAGATTCCCGAAATGATTGTTATTTTATGCAGCAGAAACACAACCTACCATTACCATTACGGCCTTTCAAATCGGACATGATTGATGATGGAGTAAAAAATCCCAGTTCCACCTATAACGTTTCCTTTGCACATTTGAATGGAATTGAGTAGTATTTTTAATCTACAAGTTTCAGTTTTGTCATCGTCCACACCCAAGTCTTCAACGCAGTAGGCTACATCAATACTATTAAATAGAATCAAACTGGGTATATCTCGTATAGTGTTTGAAATATTTAGAAAACTGCAGATTTTTTTTGGTTTATTTTAATAAAATGTCTAGATTGTCGCATTCTACGAAAAATGTGTAGGTCTACTTAGTTTGGTTTTTATATTATAGTATTCTACGTTTTATTATTTATACCCAGATCAAATGATAACATTTGTTTAGCGATTCTTAAAGATAAAATGAAATAGCAGTCAGTGAGCTGTTAAGCACTTCACTCAGAGTTGGTTTCATTTCGAGATCCAGTCAAAATTCAGTTGATTTTAATATATAGTCGAACTTTTATACTTGTTGTTGTACCGAGTTTTCTTGAATCCGAAATTTTTAAGGAAATGTTTACATATTTTACCTTAAAAATTGTTCCCATATCTCTATGTCGATTTTTTTACAACAGTATATAAAATTCGCAGGTTTTAGCGCCTCGGCTGTATATTTCCTTCATTGGCATTTTTCAATTGTGTCAAATACCGATGGGGCCACAATTATACAGTGAAAATTCATGACTTGCGAACACGAGTAAATCAAGTCCAATTTACGAAAAGACGCCAAGACCGATGGACAGTCGATCTAAGGTACTCTGATCTAATCCACGGGTCGTTTGCGTTGATTGTTTAAGTAATTGTTCAACGCAGACGAGGCATCCACGCTTAGTGTATTTTTTTAAATTAATTATTATATCACAGATAGAATGTATGAGGTACTGTGTTATTCAGTGATTAATTCAGGTGATAAATTCAGAGTTGAAGAACAGGATTTTTAGAGATTAACAGATTAACGCCTCCCGCTCGGACAAATTAATACAACGTTGTTGGAACGCACTCAAAAAGATTCCGGAAAGAATTGATGCTCTTATGAGATTATATGTGAAACTATTCTTCCGAATAATCATTCACTCTTTTTATTTGACGTATTATCTCCTTATACAAATATTTCAACAACTTTAGCACTTGAAACTATTGATAAATATTGGCATAAAATTAAACAAATAACAGATATACCTTTAGACCAATTTAAAGAAGCAGTAGAATATATTTTAAACTCAAATTATTTCCAATTTAAAAGTAAAATATATAAACACAAATATAGAGTAGCAATTAGACAACCACTATCTAGCACAATAACAGATCTTGTAATGCAGGTTATAGAAGAAAACATTTTAAAAAATAATACCGAAATCTCCTTTTATCGAAGATATGTCGGTGACATAATTGTTGCAACTGAAAATAATAATATAACTAACATCTATAACATATTCAATAGCACACATCCAAGATTAAATTTCACAATAGAACGAGAGGATAAAAATAATTCTATAAATTTTCTGGATTTGAACATAATTAGAATTAAAATAACATAATAGAAACAAAGTGGTACAGAAAAGACATAACATCCGATAGATATTTAAACTATAATTCAATTACAACTATTAAATATAAAATAAGCTTAATTAATAATTTAATCGATAAAGCAATAAAATTATCTTCAAACAAATTTCATAATCATGATATAAACAAAATCAAACAAATGTTAATTACAAATAATTATCCATATTAGAAAAAATAATTAAAAATAAATTGAAACTAATAAATATACAAATACAAGACATTCCATAAATTTACAACCAAATTTTCTTTGTGATGAATTTAATAATTGGACAAATACTGAAACTCTCATTAATTATGTAACTATCATATATTCCTAATTTACCTTTAGCATTAAAAAAAACTTAATATATATAATTGTAAAGTAGCTTTTAAAAATGAAAGCGCTCTCGGAAAAATATTCTTTAACACAAATACTGAAACCATCTCTAATTATATAACTTTGCCATATATTATTAATTAAATAAAAAACTTAATAAATATAATTGTAAAGTAGCGTTTAAAAATCAAAACACTCTCGGAAAAATATTCTTTAACAACCTTAAGAATAATATAGAAATACATAATGAATCAAATGTAATATATGAATTGAGTTGCAACAATTGTGAAGCTAAATATATTGGACAGACTAAACAACTGCTGAAAAGAGAATTTTACAACATAAAAATTCGATAAAAATTGAAACTGAAACACCTAATCTAGCTAATACTGCTTTGTCCGATCACGCAGTTGAAAATGTTCATAACTTTGATTTTAAATCCCTAAAAATACTACAGAGCAAAAATAACCTACAAAAACACCTAATAATGGAAATGATAGAAATTTAAAAAAGTCCTCATTCAATCAATTATAAAACTGACATTGAAAAATTTAATATAATTTACCATAAATTATTCTGAAAAATTTCAAATAAATATCTTCAATAATGTTAACATTAAAAAAATGACAATTGTATTAAATGCTAATTTTAGATTAGAGAGAAATTTTCTCATTTGGTCATAAACAACACATCAAATTCCAGACGCATGAAAATGGCCGCACCTTGACCAAATTTGCTCTGCCGCTTAAATAAAAATGGATTTTTAGAACAGTAGTAAGTTATAAAGAATTGTATTAAATAAAAACTTAAATATAATAGTAACTCCCTCTTTTTTAGATATAATAATGAATGATACTAATCTATATACATAAGATCAATAGCCGTGTGTTAGTAACTCAAAAACTCGAGAACGACTTGGCCGATTTCGATGATTTTTTTTGTTTTGTTCGTCTTACTCCCGAGGTGGTTTAGCAAAAAAAGAAAATTCGAAAATATCCAAAGGGAAAGCCGGAAAATTGGAAAATATCGAAAGTGTGTTTTTCCATACACTGTACGACTTTCTATTTCCAGTCATACTTTTATGATTCTGTGCTTAATGGTTTGAAGGGTTTTCCCCATCACGTCATAATTCAAAACGTCAGAAATAATAAGATATCCAATTTTAACGTAGCCATTATTTCGACATATTTGGTATCACAAAAAAATGTTGAACTGCATATTAAAGAGAGATAAATCCTTAACCAGGGTAGTAAATTAAATATCGTCTAATTCAAACTATTTGGAAACATAGTAAGTTCTTTTAAGGTACAAAGTGAGGTTAAATAACTGAATATTCGTTTTCTAAAGGGAAATGTTTAAAAAAAATCAAACAGATGCTGCAGAACATAACTAATTTTAAGTTCAAATTCATAACTAGGGGTATCGATTTTATAACAGAGAGAATTAAAAGGGAAAAAAACCAAATAAGAGGAATTTGTGCAACTGGCAAATCTCGCATAGTAACAAGCAATCGTAAGCTGCAAGTAACATATTTCAAAATTCATTTCCCAGCAAGAGGCAGTAATAAATCTTCTATTCCTACAACTGCGTAAGTTCTTCACAAAAACAAACCTATCTTCCGAGTCGCATCCCTCATTACTGAAGATTCGTGATCTCATGAACATTCGTTTGTGGTGTCCCTCCAGGCGTTTCGGTCTTGAGCTTTTACGCTGGCTTCTTTAAGTGGTTTATTGGTCAGCTTTTTTATCTGGTCAATCCACCTCAAGGGTGATCGACCTCTGGGTCTTTTTCCGTCAACCTTGCCTTGGACGATTAATCTTTCTAGACTAGTGTCATGTGTCCTGGTCACATGGCCGAAATAAGATAAAATGCGCCTACGACATTCTTTGGAGAGCCTTTCGGTGACATTAAGCTCATTAAGTATTGAGGCGTTCGTTCTTCTCGCCGTCTACGGTATTGGGAGCTTGCGACTCCAACACCATATCTCGAAGGCATCTATTCTATTCCTATCCGAGGCGATCAGCGTCCATGTTTCTGCTCCATATAGAAAGATGGAATATATTAGTGATCGTACCAGTTTCATCTTGGTGGTTTTGGTTATATGTTTGTCTTTCCACACCTTTTCCAGATTTCTTATTTCTTTTTGACAACCTCCTTTAGAACTTATGAGTGAGCCTAAAAATATGAACTCCTCCACACGTTGTATGTTAGGCAACCGATTTTCGGGCTGCGCTGCGTTACCCCTGTCTACAATCATTATTTTAGTTTTCGTTATGCTGATTTCGAGTCCTAGGGCCCTGCTTTCCTTTATTACTCTTTGTACCAGTTCTTCCAATTCTGATTCGCTTGCTGTTATTAGTGTGGTGTCGTCCGCATATCTGAGATTGGTAATTTTTTGTCCGCCAACCGAAAATCCTCCTTCGAAGTTTTCCAGACTCTTCCTTATGATGTATTCACCATAGATATTGAACAGCCTTGGTGAGAGTATGCATCCTTGTCGGACGCCCTTTTGGATCTTGAAAGGCTTGGAAGTGTCATTGTCGAGCCTTACCACTGCTTCTGAGTTCTTGTATAAGTTTTGGATCAGCAGGCTTAAGTGTTCGGGCACCCCCATTTCTCTCAAGACTATCCAGAGATGTTTCCAGACGACGTTATCGAATTCCTTCGAGTAGTCGATGAATCCCAAAAGAGGGATATTAAATTCTCGAGCTTTTTCGATTATCTGCCGCATATTGAAAATTTGGTCCCTTGTGCTTTTTCCATTTACAAAACCCGCCTGTTCTGGGGGTATTTGATATCCCAAGTATTTCTGAAGCCGTTTATCTATGATCTTAAGTAGTATTTTACTGGCATGAGGGATTAGGGATATTGTTCTGTAATTTTGGCATTGTTTTTTCAAGCCTTTTTTTATGGAATGGTATGAAGATTGATTGTGTCCATTCTTTAGGCCAGTGTCCGGTTTTCCAAATCGTGTTGCATAGATCGTAAAATCGTAAAGTATTGCAATTCCCTCGTCTCCCATCGCTTTGGGGATTTCCGCGGTGATATTATCAGGTCCCGGGCTCTTGTTTGTCTTTAAGCTGCTAATGCATTCTTCCACTTCGGATCTTAACAATTCCGGTTCCATTTCCAAGTCTTCAATGTTGTCATTTCTTATGCCGTCGTTTGTTTCCTCTGAATTATTAAATAGGTCTTCGCAGTATGTTCTCCATCTGTCTATTACTTCTTCTTTATGCCATAATAGTTTTCCGTCTCTATCTTGCATAGTGTGAGTTTTAGGTTTAAATTTTCTGGATACTAGGTCTTACTTTATCGTGAAGATCACGTATTTCGTTTGAGTTCTGATGTCTCTCAATTTCTTGGCATAACTTTTTAATGTACTCGTTCTTGTCTCGTCTGCATTTTCTTTGTATTTCTCTGTTAAGATCTTTAAATTCTTGTTCTGCATATTAAAGAGAGATAAATCCTTAACCAGGGTAGTAAATTAAATATCGTCTAATTCAAACTATTTGGAAACATAGTAAGTTCTTTTAAGGTACAAAGTGAGGTTAAATAACTGAATATTCGTTTTCTAAAGGGAAATGTTTTAAAAAAATCAAACAGATGCTGCAGAACATAACTAATTTCAAGTTCAAATTCACAACTAGGGGTATCGATTTTATAACAGAGAGAATTAAAAGGGAAGAAAAAAAAACAAATAAGAGGAATTTGTGCAACTGGCAAATCTCGCATAGTAACAAGCAATCGTAAGCTGCAAGTAACATATTTCAAAATTCATTTCCCAGCAAGAGGCAGTAATAAATCTTCTATTTCTACAACTGCGTAAGTTCTTCACAAAAACAAACCTATATATAACTATAAATTACCAAAACACTTTTCTTTCATATAGAAATCGAATTAAATAATCAAGAGGGAAAAAAACGTATAATAGCATAATAATATTTCTGATTAGAATACAACAATTTTTAGAAGTTAAGGGATTTTTAAAACAAAGATTATTTGGGAATTTGGAATTTGGAATTTTTAACTATAAATGTAATTATAATAAATAAAAATATTTTGCATATTGAGGTGGATGAATTCGTTCACTCACCTACCTACATAATTTGTGATGATTGCACCTTACTGCGCACTTTAACTAACAGATTTTAAATTGTAAACTGAAGAAGACGGAAGTCGAAATATATTTTTACACTATTTATTGTTTTTTATAATAAATTTAAAGGATTAGCTGCGAAAAGTTTTTCTACTTATGATATAATTCTATTTTGTTGTTCATGTTATCTTATTGCTGTTATATACGGATGGGGCCATAATTATATATAACTCTAATAAGATAACATGAACAATAAAATATAATGCTTGAGTAAGAAAGAGATGACCATACAGCAAAATTATTTTAGTAGGCACGATTAGTTGACATATGTCATAATTAAAGTGAGCGTTAAGCCTACTCGTATATTTGCTACTATGTTTATCTCTTTCTTACTCAACCAATATATGTTATTTTCTTGTTCATGTTATCTCATTGCTGTTATATATAATTGTGGTCCCATCGATATAATTATGGCCCCATCCGTATAATTTATATTTTTACGAGGAAGTGGATGTTTCTATAGCTTAAATATTGATAAAAATGTGACCTCGTATAGAAGATCATCTACCTGTAATTCGCCCAAATTCTATCAGTCATTTCTTAATATTCTTCTATACGGCTGAAAATCACTAGTACCTAATACCACAGTGTGAAAGAATTAAAGGATTTTTGTCAATCAAAGGCGAATTTTTAGAATCCACCATACTGGCAATCATTCTCTAGCTAGCTATAAATTGCAGACATTTTAAAGCGTAGTACTTTGTAAGATTAAAGGCCATTGAGGGCGTATCTTATATAAATATGCTTATATATACTGATTAAAATAAAATGCATGTTGCTTTATGAAAACAATATAATAAACTGTTTATAAATATGTGTCGATTGTCACCTTCACAACATAAACAGGTGACAGACGCTACATTACCCCCCCCCCCCCAAAGAAAAAAGAAGGGAGAGAGGTCAGGTAGGAAAAATAATATAACTCCGTAAGAAAGTAACAGGATTATATTTAGCTACAAAACCTCCTGGATCTCTTCAACAATACTTAAAAACTAATAACAATAAACGATAAATAACACTTTGCACACACTGCCACTGGTCACACGAATCTTGTTGATCAAACGTCTCCTTCTACTTCCGAGATGAAAGCTGGAAAAGAGAGAAAAAGGCAAGCGTACGCATGAAAAAGTAAAAAATACTAGGCAACAAACAAATAAACACATAGAAGCGTGGAAGATTGGTTGATCTAAAAAGTAGACGAGATCAGCCGAATGAAACTGACTGTCTCAGCAATGTTTTCCAGTGACATGTAGCTATTTGTGTTACCAAACTTAACTATTTTCGCAACTGCAGAAGTGTGCGAGGTTCTATGTATGTGGCCCCGACAAACGACCGATATATACGATTGAGGTTGCATATGGGCAAGTTGTATCGCAGTAATCGGAAGAGGCATGCATGTAAAAGACAATACAAAATCGGACACGAGTTTCTGCCGCATGCACGGACCAGAGTAGGTCATGGGTGCATGCTGGCAGTGGCAACAGGCTACGAACGCAACTGTAAATGTGCAAGGGTTAACAATTGACTGAGCACAAGGGTTTGCTGCACGTACCAGACCAGCATAGGTCGTGGGTGCCCAATAAACAAAAATGCAAAATATGCAGGGGGAAATTGATTTTCTGGAAGAAATCAATTCATATTTGCATGGAAATAAACATTGAAAGAAAAAAATTACAAGGAAGCAGAAGTGTGCGTACGCGTCTGGAATGCATCCGCCTTCCCAGACGAGCGACCGATGTTTACGATTGAGGTTGCATATATGCAAGTTGTATCGCAGGGATCGATACGCATCCAGAAACGGCAGTGGGTGCAGTGAGTGCCAGACATGTATATGCACAACGAACCCGCCAGAGCATTACGGCTATGTCCGAAAATGTGAACTACATGTAGACTGTATGCGAGTGACAATAAAACAACATGTGGGAGAAAGCTGTGCTGCTACAGAGAATTTTGTGAAAAATCAGTCGTTGTTCAAGGTTAAACGATATGGATCATACTACTACAGTTAACAACAGTGTTTCCATATGTATTGGACTGTGCCTCAGGAAGGCCAAGAGATCAATATTCGCTGTTTGAAAATGAATATAATTTACAGCACTTTGTCGCGATATGTGAACACGAACGAGGCTGCCTCGAAGGTATTGTGAAATGTCACATTGTGTCAATTGTCACTGCGGCAGGAGGCATCCGGGTTAGATCTGGAGAAGACTGCTTTCTGGTGTTGAGATGAATAGGACAGCACCAGAGTTGCAGTTTAGCAGGCAGGCCGGGTTCACAGTTCGAAGGAAGGGGGTTCTTCAGTTGACGACAGATTAGCGGACAGCTTGAATTGAAGCCGTTGGAGTTCACAGGGGTCACCAATTGTAAGGTTAAAGGGCATTGGGGGCGTATCTTATATAAATATACTTATATATACTGAATGAAATAAAATGCGCGTTGCTTTATGAAACCAATATAATAAACTGTTTATAAATATGTTTTGATCGTCACCTTCACAACATAAATAGGTGACAATCGCTACAGTACATACTCCCGTGCGCATTTAAGCAAAACGTACATGGCGCGAGCACCTAACTGGTTGATAACATTTCATTGTACTAGCGAAACAGAGTGATGCCAAGTATTCTTGGAAAGCACCGAAAGGCGCTTTTCTTGGGTGGGGTTACTGTATATTCTTCATATAGGCGAACACCCACTTCTGAAAGATTGTTAGTTTGATACCCATGAGTTATACCATCGCGATAAGCTAAAAACCAATCCTGTCGACGAGTCCAATATTTGGTTATGTATTGTAACCAGGTGGGATATTTTGTTGCAATTTCCATATTGGTGGCTTTCTCAAAGGCGTCATCCGCTTGAGCTGCAGACGATGCTACTAAAATATTCTTGAAAGAATAATATAGCTGTTGACGACAGTCTTTCGGTATATTAAGCTTTTTTTTGAACAACCATCTCCACACCGATTGCGCAACATGAAAAGAACAGAGATTTTTTCTTCGTTGTGTGGCTTGGACAATTTAGAGCATTGGGGGCAAAACGTACCCGCGATCATTACCTTATCGGCAATCCGTACTGTTGTTCGGCGCTGACTAATGAAAACCGTTCATTACTGCGTAGGTGCTCGCGCCATGTACGTTGTGCTTAAATGCCTCCCGTGCGGGATTGCTAGTTCCCCAGGTGGCGGATTGGGGAATTCTTTCTAGATATGGGTGGTACCGAGGAAATGAAATACTCGGGGAGGACCAAAACTAGCATGACGCAGGATAGCAGCTGCGTCATTACTGGAGCAACGCTATCAATAAGGACATCCCTAAAGGCTAGTCATCAGACACTCATAGACGAAGATCACAGGCTATGACACTGCATTGGAGAAGGCAAGGAGAAACCACTCCAATAAGTTCCCAAGTATAATCAAAATGGCTAAAATTTTAAATACCGATCATGGTGTTCGGATACCAAAATCAGGCATAGAAAGGAAGAGTGGAGCTTCCCAGGTCGTCAGCAAACGAAACACCCACACACCAAATATGACATCGACCAAAGATATATCATTAATAATAGATCAATCTGAAATAAAAAGTGGCATGTGGAATGTGCGCACTTTATATCAATCTGGGAAAGTGCACAACGCTATACTTAAGATGGAAAGATTAGGAGTCGGAATCATGGGATTCAGGGAGGTGCGTTGGTCTAACTCAGGAAAATGCCGAGTTAACAATAATTATTACGAAGTGTTTTAGTCTGGAAGCAGCAACAGCAACCATCAAAATGTAGTAAGTGTTATCGTCAGTGAAAACATCTCTAAATTTGTGACAAATTTTATACCAGTATCAAACAGACTACTCTTACCACAAATAAATAGCAGCCCAGTCAAACTCAACATTCTACAAATATATGCACCTACTTCAGAGGGTATTGACGAAGGCGGAAGCATTCGGCAACTCAATAATACAAATATTGCAGAAATACGAAATAATATTAGTAATACATGACTATAACTCCAAAATATGAGAAAGCAGACAGGGAGAATGTATAAGACCCTACGGATTAGGGACCAGGTTGGACGAGGAACAATTGGTTATACTTAACAGCTTTTTTAAGCTGCACACCATAAGGCTCTATATGTGGAAGGCATCAGCAGATAGCAGATAACGTTGTGCGCAACCAAATAGACTTCATTTTAACTAACAAGCGTTTTAGGAATTGTTATTTATCGGTAAAAGCCTACCTAGGGGCAGACATCGACTTAAACCATAATCCAATATTAGGTATTAAGTATGTTTAGACTAAAATTAAAGAGAATAACTCAACAACAAAGAACTAAATACTGGGACTTAAGAAAACTCGGAGAAGAAAACACAAAAAATACATTACACAATGTATAAATGAAAAACTAAAACAAGCAAAAGCGAATCAAAATATTGAAAAAGAACTAAAAAGATTCAAACAAGCAATGACAACAGCAAAAGAACAGTATTTAAAACCAGATATACAATAGAGAAAACCGTGGAGGACGAAACATATCATAAAACTGATAGACAAAAAGCGAAAAACTATACAAACAAATAAAAACGAATACAACAATATTCAAAGACAAATAAAAAATGAAATAAGACATGCCGAAAATATGAATGACACGAAAATGTAACGAAATCGAGGAATTAGAAAAGATGCACGATAACTTTAACCCATACAAAAAACTGAAAGAAGCAGCAGATCTTTATAAAACACGACCCCCTAGAAATCTGATAGACGATAAATGTGTTTGGTTAACAGACAAACGAAAAGGAATGGAGACATGGCAGAATTATGTAAAAGCATTATTTAAAGATGACCGGGCAGAGATAGAAATACCAGAATACATTACCGGCCCAGCAATTACAAAAGACGAAGTTAAGAAGAAATTACCCCTTATCAGAAACGGCAAAGCGCCAGCACCTGATAGCGTTCATGGCGAACTTTTAAAGCTATTAGAAGATAAAAATATAAAAAGACTCACTAACCTCTTTAGGTGGAATTCATTGAAGGAACGGCGGATCAGGTTACCTACTCTTTTACGAATTCCGAAATAGGTGCACCTACTCCGGCAAGCGAACGAGGTTCAAAATAATAGGTCCGGAAATTGACAATCATCCCTATTGAGAACCTAAGGATTATCTGACAGCGTTACCACATGTGGTTTCAACAAAACAGAACAACCGCATTAAGCTCATCATCTTCCCGCATTGAAGATTTGAAAGAATGTTTACGCTAAGAAATCCCCGAAATTAACTTTAGATATAGTATTCCAACCAAAAATTGGAAAGCTATTTAAAATCAAGTTGGTACTCATGGAAAGTATAACTTGTGTCCACCGTGATCATGCCTAAGTTGGTTTTGTTACAATAAAGAATCTGACCTGCGGTTAATTAATTAAAATAATCAATGGTAGTAAAAAAGTAAAAATTTTAACTTACAGCGCAGGCCCAACTAACTCAATTTCGGCGGCTTTGGATCGTAGATTCTTATCAACTGTACCACCCTGGAAATGCTTCAAAGGCAAAAAACAAATGGGTGCCAGAAACCAAATGGTTTCGAATAATATAACTAACTAACGCTAAATAATCTTGCAGTCTATAATGGTAATTCAATATTAAATAATTAGAATAATGTGTTCATAAGAAATGTAATAATGATAGAAATGTGCAAATTAATTGAAGGCTGCGACACGCACCAAGATCAAGAACCCCTTTCAGGTTATTACATTAACAGTAACCACAAATAAATCGAGTGATATGCATATCGCTGTCATTTAAAAAAAACCTTTCTGTTCAGGCTATTGAAGTCAAAAAACGTAAATGCTCCTTTTACAAAGGTTTGATTACACATATAAATTGTAAATTTCAATATTAATTGTAATTAAGTATACGCATTTAAACTTCAAATGTTAAAACTGATTGAACGTATGCGTCTAAGCTTTATATGTTAGTAATAACGGAAAGTATAAATTTAAACTTTAAATATTGATATTATGGAATGTACGAAATTTCTAGAATCGAAGATAATTTAATATAATATTAATCCCGGAATAGCCAGTCCGAATCAGCTTGAAAGCAGGGAGACCATCCACTTTTAATGCGGTATTCACCACAAAAGTAACACTAACCTCAAACCTCCAACGCCCATAAGTTGCTGATAGGCAAATGCTGGCCGGGGGTTGCTATACCCTGTGGTTAAAAGCACCTTGGATGAGCCCGAAATTGAAGCAGAGCCACTCCCAAATTGCAGAAGCTAGCTAGGACATTAGCCGGTGTTGAAAATTAACTCAGGTAAAACTGTCGATTAAGAGCTAAAGAAACATAATTAATACAAGAATAGCAAACAGAAAAACGCCATCGTACCTGATTATAGTCAGCCCTTGGAAATAAAATTCTCGTACAAATTGGTTGAGGGCACGTACTCTTGACTTAATTAAAAATCAAACCTTGACCGCGCGAAACGCGTCGGCCGAGGCCAGAGGAACAAGTGCCCGGCCGAAACGTTGGCTTCAACAAGAAAAATCGCATTTCAACGCCCAGCGATAACAGATAAAGCGGGTCAAAAGTGCACCGTGCTAACGATAGCAACTCGATCCAGGTACAAAATGCGCTGGTTTGGAAAATTTAAGAATTCGAAATGCAATGGATTATAATTCAAATAAAAATATACAGGTTAGGCCTGAAATAATTGGATAAATGGAGAAAACAATTAAGCGGAGCGAAAATGGTTTCAGTTTCATAAATCAATAAGTAACTCTCTAAAGTCAAGCAGCTTTCAAGTAATGACACTTCATATGTAAATTGTGTGTTTATTTATTTGTAATGGACAAGGCCTATTCATGCGGAGTACTAAGTACCTTAGACGCCAACAACTGCTATGGTCATATGGTCAAATTCCTACTTAGAATTTTGCCGAGACTACGGAGTTCCAACCTTACCTAGGGACATTTTACATGCTACACATACTAGTAACATGGACTCTCAGTTTTACATCACTTCCAAATGATGGCACTCTGTAGAGGCTTTCATCCGCATTTTTTTAATTTTTAAAAACTATACTGGGACAGGGGATCGAACTCAGGACTCTTAGATTACTAGGCAACATACTTCACCACTGAGCTACCGATCCCAGCTGTAAGTTGTACATGTAACTGTTTTATTAATACGTTATAACATTATGCATGATTTAAGTAGGCACTAGTTGTTTAACCTTTGTTTTTAAAACCGTATACTACCGTAGAAAATGTTGAAAAACGTATGTCTTCCAAAATTTCTAATACATAATGTCAAATTTGAAAGTAATCGAAGAGTCACTGAATGACAGTCAGCCATTTTCTGAATTAAATTACGAAGTGACTGTTCTCAATGCTGGCCTTATTTTAAATAACTTTCCAATTTCTGGTTGGCATACTATGCTTAAATATGCATTTCAAATGCAAGAATGCATAACCGTAAATTCAACCAATCTAAAACGTTTAAACTATAAAATCGGCAAATGGTGCACTTCATAATTTTATTCATTTTGTTTAGTCATTAGCTCATCTTGAATAATATCGTACAATGTTCCGAATGACTGTGGGACACTGCAACGCTCCTACTTTACTATTGCAAGAATCCAACACAATATTTTTGTTATATTGAAACTATTCCAAACTGCAAATAAAATATGGATTGTGGCGCATCCTGGATAAACATACCTGGGATATACGCTATACATTTGTGTGAATCTCATAAAACCGGAAGCCACAAAATTGTGGAGAATGTAATGCTGAATCATAACCAACCATAAAAGTTTTAAAGTTGTAACGCATTGCTGGAATATTCTAAACAATCTCAAACACGGAATTTGCAATTTGGCCGAATCTGAGATTATATACGAGGTGGTTCAATGATTGCCATGATGAGCTTATTAATTATATATTACTAGCAACCCAGTGAGACAAATGTCTCATTTAAAAAAACAAAAAAGACCGTTTTTCAAATAGAACGCGTATTAAATAAAAACTGTACCCAAACCTGGAAGGTGTCAAAGTGGTACGCCGCATCGGAACATTCTGGAAGCTGTCAAAGTGGTTGCCTAACCGATCGAGGTTTTAAGGCGCAGAGGGTCGCAGCTCCGTTTGGCTGCTGAAACAGCGTACTGACACTTCCGGTTTTCGAGAAATTACATGATTTCTCGAAAACCGGAAGTGTCACGTGACTGAAATTCGGTTCCTGACCTGACATGATCATTCCAAACATATAACTTTCATAACTTTTTTCTCTATCTCTTACGGTTTGGCTGCTGAAACAGCGTCCCGGACAGACAAAACAGCGTCCCGGACAGACAAGTCTATTAGATAACTACAATTATACTAAAAAATCAATTAACCACATCATTTTAGGAAAATATGATATATACAAAATGTAAATTTAATAAATCCAAAGGTTTGTTACTGTATTCGAACCACATGTTTTTTATTTTTAAGACTTCTTAATTTATATTAATATCATTCCCTCGGTTTTAGATTTTCTTCAATTTTGGATAATCTATTGTTTGCTAAACTAGAATTATTGCACATCAATTACTTCAGATACTTAGATCTGATTTTATCTCAGTTTCTGATACTGTTACTGAGCAAGAACTAGCTTTAAAGTACCCCATTACACAATATACCATACATAACACCCAGATGATACAACTCATGACGTATTAATTTGAAATTTAATAAAACATTACGATTCCCCTTCTTTAAACCGGACTCTTGTTACGGTTCAAAAGTCATTTATAATTATTTATGTAATTATTTGCTTTATTTTCGATAAATCCAAATATTATCTGCTACTACAAGCTTCGGATTTTCAGCCTTTTATATTCTTAATTAATTTGCTTCAGTTTAGGCATCACTTCATGCTCATCCTAGTTTGGTTGCGTACTCAGCATTTCCCAAATTTTGAAGTTATCAAGCCATTCCGGCCATTTGCTATTCTGTGCTGCTGTAGTGAGGACGATTAAGCGAATGACATTTTGAAATCAAATGAGCCATTTTTGTATTTGGTATTTTCCGCCACCATTCTGGGTTGAGGATTCACGTTTTGACTTTTCTGTCCCTCGAGGAGCATAAAAGATATTCCTGGAGGAGACTTTTTGGTGATTTCTCAGAATCAGAGTTTGTTCTGGCTTTTACCTGCAGAGCACATGTCTACTTTAGCGAAACTGGGGGCTTAACATTAAAACTGTATGCCTAACTTTATTTTGTACTTTATGCGTAGGATTCTATTATGTTGCATTTAATCATAGCTCCCCCTTCTCGTACGGCTGAATCCCGCAGCTCTTTAATTTTGCGAACGCTGCTCCTTCTTCAGCTTATGCAAGTTCGTCCCGCCTACTTCTTGGAACCGTGAGAGCTCCATTCCTGCAACAGGTTCGTGGTAACATTTGAAGCCGCAGCGTAGGAATCATATCATACGTTTGTCGACGAACGCGGTGCAGTATCGATGCCCGATATTGGAATAATCACCTAGCTTCTCCGAGGCTTACCGAAAGGTTTTCCTGTACACCTGTGAGCTACTAGAGGTCTGTTTAGATTACTATTTTACTCTGCCTGCGTTAGAACTGGTCTCGCATAACTTGTAGTGACGGATTTCGCTTTTTAATATGTTTATGTGTCGTGTTAGCTTATATTTATTTGGAAAACATTAGAAGGACTTCCTATTGTCATGAATGTAGCCTAAACATAGTACTTACCTAGTAGAGTAGATTTTACCAATTATTTAAGATACCCGTTGATAAATGTATTCTAGAACCTAGCTGTTTACTTTCCATCTGTCAAACTAACTTTGTGGATGTGTCTCCCGTAGCATTCACGTTATCATTGTGACGTTAGCGCCGGCCGAAATCGTATTTTTACGTATTGGAATACGTTCGAATTTGACCACCGCCAAAACTTCGTCACAAATTGTCCGAAAACATCGCCGAGGCACGAAGAAACAATCGAGGTGCGCAGAAATTACGAGCCGCCGGCGCCGTCGTCTTCCAGCGCATCCCTGCCTAAAATCCTGCACAAATCACGGCGTATGGTAATGTATAAATAAGAGGTATCGTACGTTGTGAAGAGGACTTAACTTGCATCCAGCGATCCGAACCAGCTTCCTGTCTGGGGCCCCCCTGAGGGCCCAAATCCTAGTCCCGTCCGAAGAACCTTTTGACTTTTAGTCCTAGAACCAATCTTTCCCAGAAATCCCCGAAAGATCAAAGTGGCCCATTGATTTTCAGTGCCTATTGATCTCCGTCGAGCCTATTCAGGAGTCATCTTATCTAAAATTCAGACGTGGATCATTGTTTATATATGCCTGTCTGGAATTTATATACGTTTACTCCTCGAAACCGGTGTGGTTTAAAACTCGTACGTGGTTCGTTGTACATATACGCCTGATAAGAGTCTTAGACCTCCTCGAAACCGCTCCCCGACAACGTTCACGTAATTCATTCAGAAAGCATTTTAAAAACGTGGCCCTCCAGGTCCGCGCATAAGCTTGAACAAGAATTGCGAGGTTAAGAGCCCGCAACGAAACTCCCGGAATTAACGTACTCGTAAAAATTCAAAGCTTCACTTACCTAGAGGAATCTTGTCCTGAAGATTTCCCGTGCTTTCTGCAGTGCCGCAATTCATAGTACATAATCTAAACCAAAAATTGTGTGAGGTTAGCTTCAAGCTAAAAGTAATTCAGGTAGCTTAAAGGAGGGTTTAGTCACCTTGAATAACGTAATTAGAAAACCCCTAGTTATCACTTAGGCACCCCTGGAATTTCAGTAACAACTTTAAACACAAATTTGGCTTAAAAGTTATTAGCTGACACACGATATGTAGTTCCACCGCCTTTTCACTTATCATAAAAGGTTTTGCATTACACGAGGTTTCACGGGCACTGCAGGATAGCTTTGACGTAACGAGGTTACGTCTCACGTCAAATTCATTCTCAACACCCCGAAATAAGGGCAAATCTAACTTTATTTCATGCCCCCGATAAAAATAAACAACTTAACCTAATTTCTGTTTCCAGTTTAGCCGAGTAGAGGACGCTCTCCTAACTACGAACTGCTTTCGTCCGGCAGCCGAGAAGATACGACCGGAGAAAACATCGTGGTTTGCCTAACCCAGTAGGCGTCAGCCTGCCCGTGATACATTGAAATTCAAATCGTTTATTCGAAAATACATAGAATATTTTAGTTATTGTTTTAAAATGTAAATAGGTATACAAAATAAATCGCTTTGTTTGATGTGTACTTGATTGTATATTTGAGTTAACCAGACTGAACCCTGGCATCTGTGGCTATCCGAGAGTAAAAAGTTTAATAACATTGGTAATCAATCATAGTTCAAAGTTAAAGAATTAATTAAGAAAGCCAGGATATTACATGGCGCCCGAGCAGGGACATAAACTCAAGTATATAGTCAAGTAATTCATCGGCTTCACCAGCACGCAATCCAAGTGGCGCTCGAGCAGTTTTACCTGAAAAATAATTAGTTATCAGTTAAAGTATAATTAATTATTTTAAATGTTGTACAAACCGCGTCTACAGACATGTACCAGAACCAGATGTTACCGCCGCCAGAACCGCCTGTAACTACCTGCAGAAATGTTGGAAAACGGCCCCATAGAGGCCACCAGCTTGTCCAACACCAGAAAATTAGAAACCTCCAGAGGAATGTTGATTCCAAGTGCGGAAAAGAGGAAATCCAGTCCATAGAGAGCTCCTGTTTGAAGTCCAGGCCGTTGGAAGATTCCAACCGTCGAAGGCCAGGGCGTTTACGCAACTAGGTCACCTCCAAGTGGCGCCAGATATTCCAGAAAGTACAAAAGAACCAGCTGAAGTCCAGAAATCAGCTTTGAGCACAGTACTAAGTTTTGGAGTCCAGATCATCCCCGTGTTCGTAAGTTCCCTCCATAAAAACTTCCTCCCGAGACGTCTCCTGGTATACAGCTTCACCCTGAGAAGTACAGCCAGCGACAAGAGACGTGGAGCATCGTGCTATCCTGCAGCACAACCTCCCTCGCGAGAAGTCTTTGGAACGCGAACCCTTCAGGGAAATCACATCCAGTGCAAGATCTTCAAAGTTGAAGCCATCTTCGCAGAACCGAGGTAACCTGCAAACATACAAAATGTCCATGAAATTGTAAGTTGGTCTCCGCAACCTCTACTAATTTCTTCCAGTTAAAGTTCAAATATTGTGAGAAAGTCGGTTAATCCTGTAACCTAAATACTTTCCCGCGATTGAACAAAACCTGAATGAATGCGAGTCGATACCGCGAGCTCAGCATCAGTAAGTAGCATTTCGTCTAGAATGCACCCCGTAGAATTTTATGAGCCCGGAGAATGAATGTACGAAAAGACAAATGATTCGATACCGCGAATATTTAGTCTCATCTAGCCTGAAACTGCTTTCACGTGGTTGATTGCAGTACATGAAATTTCATTCCGCTTATCCAGAAAATTCAAAAAAATTACCAGTCCTGTCCATGCCCGTTGTACCCGCCAGTATTATTAATTGTATGCATGCTGTTGAATGTCTCCTGAAAATGATCACGCTTTCGCCTTGGTGCCTATAAGAAAACGTGCATTTGTAGAGCATGAACCTGCGGAATTGTATGCAACCCGTACCGGAGTACAACCTGAGAGTTTTCCTGAATGTTCCCTGTGAAATTGAACCCAGTGAAGATCCAGGTGGAAATTAATGCCACAACAACCGCCTGTTGACCAGAAACTGCAAGCAAGTTTCCCTTGCATATCAGCAGTTGCCTGTCCTAGCTTTCCGAACTTGTTTTTTTTTCGAGAAGTCCTGAAAGGAGTATAGGTCGAAACCGCGATTTTTATATCTCCCCCAGTTGAAAGTATTACAAAAGTATACTCACCTAGTAGACACGGCCAGAAGAAACGCCGGTTACTTCCATAACTTCCGCGTTCCCTAGAATGTATGTTGTCCGAGTTGTGTGCCGAGAATTCCAGGATCCCCAGGTGTTTTCCAAGCCGAAAGGGGTACTTCCATGAAGAGGGCGTCCACCCACCGGCTGTTTCCTCCATAGGAAGGGGCTTGTGTGACGTTAGCGCCGGCCGAAATCGTATTTTTACGTATTGGAATACGTTCGAATTTGACCACCGCCAAAACTTCGTCACAAATTGTCCGAAAACATCGCCGAGGCACGAAGAAACAATCGAGGTGCGCAGAAATTACGAGCCGCCGGCGCCGTCGTCTTCCAGCGCATCCCTGCCTAAAATCCTGCACAAATGCGTATGGTAATGTATAAATAAGAGGTATCGTACGTTGTGAAGAGGACTTAACTTGCATCCAGCGATCCGAACCAGCTTCCTGTCTGGGGCCCCCCTGAGGGCCCAAATCCTAGTCCCGTCCGAAGAACCTTTTGACTTTTAGTCCTAGAACCAATCTTTCCCAGAAATCCCCGAAAGATCAAAGTGGCCCATTGATTTTCAGTGCCTATTGATCTCCGTCGAGCCTATTCAGGAGTCATCTTATCTAAAATTCAGACGTGGATCATTGTTTATATATGCCTGTCTGGAATTTATATACGTTTACTCCTCGAAACCGGTGTGGTTTAAAACTCGTACGTGGTTCGTTGTACATATACGCCTGATAAGAGTCTTAGACCTCCTCGAAACCGCTCCCCGACAACGTTCACGTAATTCATTCAGAAAGCATTTTAAAAACGTGGCCCTCCAGGTCCGCGCATAAGCTTGAACAAGAATTGCGAGGTTAAGAGCCCGCAACGAAACTCCCGGAATTAACGTACTCGTAAAAATTCAAAGCTTCACTTACCTAGAGGAATCTTGTCCTGAAGATTTCCCGTGCTTTCTGCAGTGCCGCAATTCATAGTACATAATCTAAACCAAAAATTGTGTGAGGTTAGCTTCAAGCTAAAAGTAATTCAGGTAGCTTAAAGGAGGGTTTAGTCACCTTGAATAACGTAATTAGAAAACCCCTAGTTATCACTTAGGCACCCCTGGAATTTCAGTAACAACTTTAAACACAAATTTGGCTTAAAAGTTATTAGCTGACACACGATATGTAGTTCCACCGCCTTTTCACTTATCATAAAAGGTTTTGCATTACACGAGGTTTCACGGGCACTGCAGGATAGCTTTGACGTAACGAGGTTACGTCTCACGTCAAATTCATTCTCAACACCCCGAAATAAGGGCAAATCTAACTTTATTTCATGCCCCCGATAAAAATAAACAACTTAACCTAATTTCTGTTTCCAGTTTAGCCGAGTAGAGGACGCTCTCCTAACTACGAACTGCTTTCGTCCGGCAGCCGAGAAGATACGACCGGAGAAAACATCGTGGTTTGCCTAACCCAGTAGGCGTCAGCCTGCCCGTGATACATTGAAATTCAAATCGTTTATTCGAAAATACATAGAATATTTTAGTTATTGTTTTAAAATGTAAATAGGTATACAAAATAAATCGCTTTGTTTGATGTGTACTTGATTGTATATTTGAGTTAACCAGACTGAACCCTGGCATCTGTGGCTATCCGAGAGTAAAAAGTTTAATAACATTGGTAATCAATCATAGTTCAAAGTTAAAGAATTAATTAAGAAAGCCAGGATATTACATCATCATTTGTAATTGAGGATCTTGTGAAGCAGTTTGCATGCTGTTTGTTGAAGGTAAGATTTGGATAATCACGTCATGCTAATGACCATCTAACAGGGTTGAATTCTCACGTTAGTTCCGTACTTGCAAGATATGCTTTAATTGAATTCGACTTGCATGGCGTATTAAAACTGATAATACATATTAATTATTTACTAAGCGTATTACAGGTTATATAAGGCCTTACTGCTAACCAAGATCTTGGGTCTGTAGGACCTTGCTGCTAATTAATGATGACATCTGACTAGTTCTTGCATTTGTAGATTTAGGGTTATATTCAACTTTTAATCAAAATTTGACTATTAGTAACTTTGCCGCGGCCATATGCTTTACCGTGCAATTCTCTGGTAATGCAAATTTGCCATTTTTGACAGTTAGTGTGTAGTTTCATAATTTACAGTAAACGTTCGTCCATTCACGCTTGAATTATTTAAATCATGTGTAAATATTTTGGTGAGATTATTATACCGCTTATGCTACTGTGATACTTTGGAACTGGTTTGCCATGTGTGTGTACTGTATATATTTGTATATGTACTACCTATTGCCGATATTATACTGCCTTGACATCTTGGCCTGCGTATCTGATTTGCGCCTTTGCCGTTATCTTTAATTTTCAGGTTTGGTTAGTAGCTCCTTTTGTAGTGTACCTTTTGATTAGCAAAGTGATGAGTTACTTGCTAATTGGCGCCCATATTTTTCTTTTCAGCTAAAATTAGAGTCTTTTGTTTTACCGACGACTAGTTCCGACTGAGAAGTCGGTTGCCTTTGCTTTTCTCCTTATACAGCCGCAGTGAGAGTAACACTGTTTGTAAAATATAATAATACATTTTGACTCCCAGCCCCATTGGTCATATCGGTAAGCTACTGCACATCATGTCATAACATAACTAAATAAATGCAGCAACCCCAACACACACATGCGTTCGCGCCTAATAATAAAATACAGAGATCTATGTAAACCAGTAATGGAAAATAACTCCGAATCTGACGGACGTCTTCGTTTTATTAAAGGTATCACACCAACCTACGCAGATATTGTCTCCAATTACCACTTATCATCCGATCATATAACTGCGATGACCACTATAATCTACAAGAACCTAATCCTACTCTTAGTAATGCAAGAACTAGCAGGGAACCGTTTGAAACTATTATCAACCAGTACATTAACACAGATTTGAACCTAACACAAGTGCCGGATTAAGCTACATTAAAATCTCTCTGGGGCCCCGTACCGCCGATTGTATACAATTGATTTATGATTGTTTGTCGTAATAAATTAATTGGAGTCATTTACCGGCTCGGCGGTCCGTAGACGCTCCAAAAATTTAATTAACGTCTTGCTGGACGTCGGCATTCGTTAATTTAAATTATTGTGTGGGAAAGCAATCAGTTTATATATCAAACACACTCGAATAGGGAAGTGCAAAAATTCAGATTCACGTAAATTAATAAGTCTAGTACTAAAAATTCAATTAAACGTACGTACGGTTGAGTAAGATATTCGCTAAAGCTTCCTGAGTGTATATTTTTGGGTCTTAAAGCCCGGCACGTATTGCTCGATGAAACAAGCTGTTCCCTTAAGGCAGTAAAACGACGTACTTACATTGTTAAAATTGCATTTTGTCCGAATGGTAAAGTGACCTTGCCACGCGCTGGAAGTCAGATAATAGTTGTCAGGAATTTAACCCGAGGTTAACCAGGTCACACTCGGCCGGGTTATTGCTATATCACCCACGTGTACAGATACTTGCATAAAGTAATCAATTCCTAGTTTCAATTAAACCCCCTTTATAATCGAAATAAGCTAGAATCTCCCGTTTATTTATATCTGCACTAGTTGTCATTTAAGTTATTTTTACTTTATTTTGGTGTTACAGTTCTGCCAACATTGACTTGAAGTCACTGTTTTATCCCACATTCGAGCATCGTGAAAATCGCCGTCATACGCCAACGCAAGCGAGGTAGCATACCTATCCAGGGACCAGCCGCAGGATAAAAGTCAAATACAATATAATTTGTATATAATTTCTTAAAAGATTTATTTTATTTTATGACGTGTACATAATAAATAATAAATGTATTTTTTGTTAAGTCTTGTTCCTTTGTATCAGTCAAAGTATAAGCAAACCGAAGCCTGACCCAAACAGAAGCTACCATTAATAAGGGCATATCGTATCAAGGCTACAGTTTAATTTACAGTAATATTAATGCAGACTATTTTAAAATACTTATTCTGTAAACCTGGATAAATCTTAACGTAATTACCAGTTCTCGGCTCCGTTCTCCGGGCTCTAGTAAGTTTATTGTCACAGTAGTAATATTAATGCAGACTATTTTAAAATACTTATCTTGTAAACCTGGATAAATCCTGATGTAAATACTAGTTCTAAGAACAACTAAAAAATTTGGAAGAGGGGTTCCTTAGAAATATGCAAGGTACCTGAGCCACATGAGAACCCGCCGAAGTCTAAATGAAGAGCACGTGTACTTAATTACCGACAGTTCATATGAAAATGTCCCAACATTGTTAAGTTACTAACTCGCCCGACTAACACTAGAGGGATTAGAAGGAGATCAAGATAACGATCTGATTCACTCATGATCATGTTCTGGAAATAGGCTGGTCTAAAGACCAAAACCTGCATGAGAAAAAAGTAAAACAGTAGGTAGCACATCATCACAAAGGCTATTGGCAAAGCAACCGGCACAGACAACTAGTAAATAATTTAATTTAAAGAATAAAAAATAACCTATTCTAAATTCTACGTCACTTGCAAAATAAATCTACCAGGAGATCATTGAAAATAGAAACCTTTTAAAATATCCCTGAAAAGTTATGCAATTTTCAAGAAAACGCTAAAGGAGTCAAAAAACAAAAATATCATGCAGTTTACACTCGTCCAAATAAGGGCACTGCTGCTATAGATACGCCTCTAGAAAATATTTAGCGGATAACAAAAGAAAAGACGAAACTTTAATTTTTACTGTATTGCAATTGTATAGGCCGTTAAAGAAATATAAGACAGAGCCACCCTCAATCGAACAAAATTGTGGTGAAAATGAACAAAACTATGGCAAACGCTTAACAAAGGTGGCCTTGGAACATTAAAAACGCTGGATCCAACATATCCATTTGTTTTTTATGCTTGGTTATCTAACTATGCAACACACCAACTGTTAAATGCTCGCTTTGAGAGCAAAATGCGAATAACACAAGTAAAGATCAGGTCGCTTCTTTCCACACGTAGGAATATGGCCTGAGACTAAGCGAGTAAGGCCCGTCGAAATATTTCTTTCCGAAAGCCAGTTATCTGACACATCGTTAAAGGCGTACTGGGTGATGTGGTTAGCATCACACCTTCGACGACTGCGTGACTGGGTGGGCCGCCTGCCAGTTGCCAGATGTGGAGATTGAACCAAACACCATAGCACCGAAGTCGAGCTCCCTAACCACTCGGCCACGCTGGCTATGCGAAATACGATTACTGTATCTATTCGTAAAACATGAGAAAATCTTAATGAAAAAAATTGTTAGAGAAAGCGAAGAAGGTACGCAGCTCAAACAGGAATTTTTGAGCGCGTGAGGCAGTCCATGATACTATGAGCTCAGCAGTATTGCTGTCCGTGGAGGTCCTTTTGAACATTTGTTATGATTTACATTAAAAACTCCCGTTTCCTGTAACCTTTTTGAAATAAAAAATTGAAAAACTTCAAGTGGCTGTACTTCAGTAACGAACCATTTTAGGACATATGTTTATATAAACTTTTTGGCTTATTTCTAGTTGTAGAAACCGTCTATGTATAGCGAGCCCAACATTTTTGTAACACCCTGTATAGTCGACCTTGGATGGGTTTGCGTCTTCAAACGCGGTAAATCTGATGTTGAAGACGAATAGACAACTGAAAGGCCCATTTCTGTGTCTTCATCTGAAAACGTGGAAGCTCTACACGATTTGATAATGGTAAATCGTCGAATTGACTTGAAGTGCATAGCAGATACCTCATCAATCTTGTATGAACGCGTGTTTCATATTGTTCATGTAAAATTGGATATAAAAATTTGCTGCTGAGTGGATTCCTAAATTGTTGAATGCTGATCAGAAACAAGTGAGAGTGTCAATATCCAAAGCGTGTTGTGCCCGTTTTGAAGAGGATGGTTATTTCTTTTTTGGACCAGGTTGTTACAATGGGTGCAACGTGGATACAGCACTACAATCCGGAGACGAAACAACATCAACAGAGTGGAAACATTTTGCTTCTCTCATCCCGAGAAAATTTCAAACGCAAGAATCGACAAGAAAAATGTTGGCTTCGGTTTTCTGGGATAAAAGATGTTATTATGACAAACTATCTATAACATGGAAAAACGATTCCCGTGGAGTATTATACGAACTTCCTAACGCGATGAGACAAAAATGTATTGTTTTTGCAAGATAATGCCTCAAATTACAAGTCCAGAGTTGTTCCTCGTAAACTTTATGAACTGAGGTTTAAATTGAACATCCACCTTAATCACCAGATTTTGTCTCCTCTGACTGACTAATTCATATAAAAATGCTCTTCTAACAACGAGGCTATTGCACAAATGTATTAACTTGAAAGTAGACAATGTTGGAAAAAATGCTTGTTATTCTGCTTGTTTTCTTTCTATAGCAGGCCAAGTATTTATCAATACACCATCGTATTACCACCAAGGTGCAAAGATTCTAAGAATATGCAGATTGCAGTAAATACCCGCACATAGATATAATATACGCAATTTAATCATTATTTTAAAAAAATTAAAGACGGTACGTCATCGTCCATTAGCTCCATATGTTGATAACATCAGAGGATACACGTAACGAGTGGACCATTTGCATATTGAAAAGTATACCCGACAAACCATTGACTCGTACGGCTTTAAGGCTTCACACTTAGGAAGAAGAAGAAGACGTACATCGACTGATCTTAGACCACGTAACTAAATGCTGTTGTGTTTAAAATTGTTATTAGGGTTGGAAGATTATTTTCTGCTAATTTAAGGTACTTTATCTTGGGTTGTAGGATGGGACACTTTTTCTTGTGGGACGAACAGTTATCCACACTCCATATTAAGGCCGATTGTTAGAGATGTTTCTTCAAGTTCCATATTCTCAGGGTGGTATTTGCTTTTGCTCTGTGGGTTAGTTTTGATTTTACTTTGCTTGTTATGATATGTTTTTAGGTTCTTAGTACCCTCGATCTGAGTATTGAATTTGAATTTATTGGCTTTGTGATTGTGGTTGGACATTGAAACGGATGATTGTAGAACGACTGTCTTCTGTTAAGGGCATCCGCCAACATAAAGCAACGACGCGACTTTTTCATCCAACAGCGAAGATGGTAAAATAATACATTTTTTAAATAATTTTCTCAGGTTTCTTTATCCTTTATATAGATTCGAATTGGTTTTTAGATCTAGTGTCCTGGAAATGATCCTAAACTTTATGTCTTCTGTTTATACATTATTTTGGTGAATATTGACAATTATTGTGTATATTAAGTTGCCTATGCGTCAAATCCAATTTTTAATATTTTATGAACAGATAAATTTGGTAATGCTTCGATTTAGTATTGGTCTCTAATTTTTTTAAATTGTCAGATTATAGCATTATCTCCTTTTCCAATTTTGGAAGATTGATTCTCTTCGTGCCATAGGCGGCACTTTTGGAATTCTTTTATTAACCACTGTAATAGCGGATTTATTCCCAAAAAGGTTCGTAACCGAGTTCAACATTTTTGTTATAGTTTTAGGGTTATGCTGAAATCTAGTTTAACCAGGATTTGATAGTATTTAAGGACAACTCCGCTTTCCGCAACATGATGTCTGAGGTAAGCAACCATTTCCTCCGTTATTTAACGTGTTACTGACTTTTAGACCTTTAAGTTACCCTTCCCATTACCTTCAAGGACTTCTGCAAGTTCTTCTATTAGTAATTCTTCAAATAATTCGCTGAGTAACATTCGAATGGCCATAATTAATCTGTCAAATCTTTGTCTGTGTCTAATCAACCAAGCGTCAGCCTATCGAAGTACTGGTGGAACTGTTCTTAATACTTTTCATCTGTTCGAGTGCATTTAACACTCTGAGGGAAGATCTCTGCCACTGCATTGTATCCAATTAATTCTGCCAGCTCGCACTAGATAGATCGTGCGAGAGGAATGAAATTAAATTGACATTTCTTACAACTAAAATGTGACATTTTGAATTATGTCATGTGTTTCTTATTTAAAAATGCCTCGGCTAGACAGTTATTAACCATTGAGACTCTCTTTATCCCTCAGCTGAATAGGTTAATTTTCAATTAATAAATGTTATTATTGTTGAAGACTGAATTATTCTAAAATATTAATAAATTGACTTCTTTAGTCAAATACACTCTTTAGTACATCAAATTGAAACTAATTACTCAGTCAGTTAGTACTACCTGAAAGATTGGCCTAGCATTACAATAAATCAAATAGATGTCAAATTATTTAATCAAACGTTTTAAATGTTACAAACTTGATTTTCAAATTAATTATAAATAAACGAATCCAAAATATGTAAATTTCAAATTATAATTTCCGAAAACGTCGAGTACCCGAATCAGAATGTAAATTTAAAAAACTCAATATTTTAAATTACGCTCTAAATATAAATTACAATTATTTCTTAATGAGATATAAGAAATCGGCACTAACCTTCTGGAAATATCTCTTGTACCTGAGTGTATACTATAACAGCTCCTAACTGAATGGCAATCTGCAAACCCCTCCTCAAGACCAAAATAAGCTCGTTGCAGCTCTCTGGCCCCTTAAGATCTGGATATACAGTTCTACAGCATACCACAAACACTCACTTTCACTTTTTACTGGTTTCGAAGTAAAAATGCCACTTCAAATGGCGTCAAACGATCTTGAAATCTATTTTGAATAATAGTTGTGACTCTCAGTCAAGTTTGATCGTAAAGAATATTGTATTGCTATTACGTATTCAATATACAATTATTACTCTTCACAATTAAAAGGAATCTAACTTTTTAACGTGATTATTTTACTTCGTTTATTATTTTTTAAGATATTTTTCTACTTCATGTAAACAACCACACTGGTTGCCCATTACTACCCCACCAGTTATATACATACAACTGTTATCACATGATATCCATTAGATATCTGGATACTATTATTGAATTAAATTAATCATCCACACAGCATGCTGCATTACAAGGTCAGGTATATTTATAATGGCCCCGTAGATACGGCTGTCGCCAAAAAAATCAGGTACAGCTATTTTTTGCAATGTGAAATCAACTTTTAGAGTAAAACCTTAGTAACTTGTGCATTTAAACTTCGCTGTTATAAAACATCCAAAAGTTAGTTAATTGAAAACATGCCCCGTCATTGAATGATTTCAAACAAGAAAGAATTGTGAATAGCCTAATGAGAGGAATGACAATAAGAGCGGTTGCTACTTAGTCTAATATAAGTAAAAATACAATTGCTTTCCCGAATGTATCAGAAATGTAAGAACTTTTATGCTGGATAGATTGCAAGCTCTAATTTAACAGTGGCGACATTACAAAGTATTAATATAATTTTTGTTGTTATGCATTATATGTTTATTAACTTAATTATTTATATTATAATGGTATTAGCTCTATGAAATTGTAATTTGTGTAACACAGAAACAAAAATACAGGTAACTGTAATTTAAGAACACAGGAATGTTGTAAATTATACCAAAATATAGAGATATTGTCACTAGATCTATTTAAATGTACCGGATTTTATTAGCAACAACTGATCATAAGTTCTTCACTAAAGCAGAAACCGGATATTTCGTCGAACTGTTCTTTTACTAAAGATTGCTTACTATCTTTTTATTCCAATTCATTATAATTGGTTTAGTTTGGTAACACCTGCTGTCTTCATTTACTTTTACGTTGTAACACAGTAAACGGAGTTTGTTTAATAGTGAACCAACTTGTGAACGTAACTGCGGGTATTATTGCGAAGCGTTTTTGTTACTCAGTTTTTGTACACTTTTTTATTTGTTGATTACTATTATACGTTGCGGCATTTACGCGTAAGCAAACCTGCAGCTTTTTGTATGATTACTTGTAGTTTTGAATAGGTATAAAATGATGTTCACCTTAATTTAGGAATCTATGCTTCACTTAATCGCTCCCGAGCACTCTTAAATAACTAAAACCCTTTATGCGTACCATAAAGCTCCGTATGCTGTTTTTTTAGTATTGAGTATTCTATTTATAATTATTATTTTTGATTATTTGAGTAAATATTTGGTGCTATATGCATTATACACCTAGCGTTATTGAATAATAAAAATTCAGCATTAAAGTAACTTCCGGTCGTTGTTATTACTTTAAATTTTTAAATGATTTGGCATTTATATTTTTACCGGTAGGCTTTTAAGTTCCTCGTCAAGGAGACGAAGGAAGCATTGTAATCGTGAAAAATCAAATGCCGAGATTTCTACAGATCTTCATGTTTCAGGGTCTCTAGATAATGTTTTATAAATTCCGTCTGCCTGTCTGTCCGTCCGTCTGTTTGTTAGTCTGTCTGTTTGCCTGCCTCTTGATGGTACAGCTCAACAAAAAATTGTTGGAGGAAGATGATTTAGCGTACGGATTATATGTCTACCTGGTTCGAAACCGAATTTCGGCCAAATATATACAAGGGAGCACCTTAAAAAATAAAATGTTGTCTATTTTTTCTTTAACTGCGAAATAGATAGAAGCAATCATTTGGACATAGCTTAGGCTTTAACCTTGCCGAAAATGGAAACCAACAAAGACAGGGTAAATGTTTTAAAAGAGACAAAACGGAGCTACACACTTCGACAACCCCAAACAACAAAATAAGCTTTATGAATACTTTATTATTGCTATGATTTAAAATTACATTCTAAATCGTATGTGTAGCAACAGCATAAGTCAACCAACAGTATTTCCCAAAGAGATAATGCGCAGTACTACAAGAATAGTTCTGTATTACCTACCAAAATTTTTTGTGTGATTGCGCAAATACACTCATATGTACTACATCTAATTTTTATTCCGGCAGTTTTTTAATTATGTAGTAATTACGTCGCCCACTTTATACTTATATCAAAAGAAGTGCCATTTATTAGTAAAACGACAAGTAAAACAATGCTGCTCCAGCTGAGAGCAGTATGTAAATATTATCCAAGGATTTTGCATACATAATATGCATCGCTAATTGTATTTTATGAAGTATAGCTAGAAATATATTTCAACAGTTTATTTATATAATGTTATCATTGTTTGTTTACAGTATCTGACGCTGTAGTACCAAATCGGCATTCTGTTTTCCGTTATATGTAACCAATTACGTAAATTAGGATTATTCGTAATTGGAAGCTCGTTCAGTCTCACATGTCAGTGCTGCGGTAATTCGATTGTCATAAATGCTTCTCGCTGGTGCGTTGCTGCTAGCTATTGTTAAATTAAACAACCCTTGCAACTGTCTGTTAAATTTTAAATAAGCTACCATTATGTTCGATTGTCGGGCTGCATGCATTTCGTAAAAGTTTCCACGTCGCAGTTTAATTTTCCGCTTTTGCAATGGGAAGCTTCAGCGATAATCTGACAGATGATCCAGTAAATCATATCATCCATTGTGATAGTGTTTGGAAACTTCAGCTGCATTATTAATATTTATGAACCGAAACTTTTTGATCTGCCCGAGCGCAGCTCAGATACTTTGTAAATTTAATAGAGCCAACAGTAATAAACTAACAGAGTATTATGTAAAGACGTTTTGTAGATGGTAGATAATTAGAACTAATATATATTAGATAAATAATAAACAAAAAACCATGCACTTCGTACTTGATATTCTACGCAGATAACATCAACCTCAAATGGGTATGTTTTCGAAATAGAGCTAAACCTAACGCCGGGAGTTGGAGAACATTTATCAAACAACTGGTAAAATTTATCGTGACAACTGCATTCTGTCACAAATTTAAAAGCCATTAAATCAGTCATCAGTTATTTATATATGAAGTTGAAAGCATCTGTTAATTTATAACAGAGCAGCTGTTTTATGTCTGGTCCGTTTTTAGAGGTAAACTCAGATGTAATTGAATGCCTAATATACAAATACAAAATGCCATTAAAATCAGTCATCAGGAAGTTAGCTTAGTTTTTTTCGCAAGAACAGTATAGGGGCACAGCGCAAAAAAAAATTAATATTTTCTTAAACATTAAGGTTAACATATATCATAACAAAAAACATAACATGTTTTAATAATAAAGTACAGGAACTGTCAACTCTAAGTACATAAAATAGTGCCATTATTGAACGTAACTATCAATTTTTGCATTCCTCCCGTGTAAAAAGAACGTTTCCACAATACAGTAGATCGCAGAAAATTAGCCTAAAATAATACATTTACGTGCCATAAAATAAATAAACACAAGGCATTGTTAAATCAAGTCATGCTATGAACTGGCAGAAGACCATACAGCACAGATCAAACTTTCCATTATGAAGTAATTCCAATGCCAGGACAACCATTGCTATACAATAAGTGACAGAACTGGATCTACTTTAGTAATAAATGTGGAAAACTGGTCGATCTTGATTTAACCCTCAAAACTGCTAAAGAAATTGATAACGCTATAGCAGTACTTACAAGAAATATTCAGAGAGCTTCTTGGGAGCGAGAGGGCACCTCCAGGTGCAAACATTAAAGCCCATAGAGGAGAAAACTGTCCATTAGAGCTTTGAGATAAGGTTTCTGAAGACGAAGACATGTGAAGAAACACTGGCAAATTACTAGATTCTCCGAAGATAAAAGTTCATTAAATAAAGTCAGCAAAAAGTTTGTTAATGCTACAAATTAAAAATAAAACAATACAGGAATATTTAAAAATATTCGAATCAATTATGGTGATTGGGCGAGAACTACAAAAGAAAATGCTGCAGTGTTTGTTGAACATCTAGCAGGTGTATCAACCCTTTCAAAGTAAATCATCACTAAAATAAATCAAAAAGTAGAAGACTGTTTCTATATCTATCTCACACCAAATGTGTCTACCAAAAAGATAAAGTAAAAAGAAGTTCGGTAAGTAATCAGTTTATAGTTTCTCCAAACAAAGCTTCCGGATTCAACTTAATTTCCAAAAAGGTACTGTGCGAGTTACCCATAAACGCAATAACAGCCACTAAAATATTAATAAAAAATAAAACCACCATCGTTTGATGAAAGGGTATAGACACTGGTAAAAGAGAAAAATACAACATTCCTCAAACGCCTGACGAATACGCCTCTTATTTGCGCATTAAGAAGAGTCGACTAAGAAAGTATGAAGGTCAAACAAGATCATTAGGAAAAATATACGAAGGATATGAAACACGACATGTATGGCGTACAAAAGAAAATTTAGAAAACCTTACGTAACCAGAAGAAAGAAATTAGTGAAGTGCCCAAATTAAAACACCCAAAGCAATTCCTTGAATCAAACATGCAACACAACGCTAATCAAGCACTGCATCTTAGCAGGAATGAGCCAAAAATATATACAGGACTATCAACGGGACACTGGCGACTAAGGTACTACCTAAACAAAATTGGTGTAGTCCAGGACAGTACTTGTAGCTTCTGTCTGGAAAAAGAGAAAACAGCGGAGCACTAAATTTGCAAATGCGACGCAATAGTTCATAAACGTTGGCATCGATGGGGGATTGCAAACCCTTTGGCCAACGATATAAGACAGGTTCACCCCAAAGAGGTATTATGAAGACATAGGACTCAGCGGTGAACTTTAATTAGGGATTTTTATTACAACAGATCTTGTAGGTCGCAGTATAGGAGAGGTAACCTTGCCTGAACACCCTGCCTATCTAAATCTAATATAATCTACTCTAAGAAAGGAAGATATAATAGAGATTATAAATGAAGAGGATATACAGCAATAATTAATCAAAATCTATATACTATATAAAAATCAATGGCCGTGTGTTAGAGTGTTAGTAACGCAAAAACTCGAGAACGACTTGACCGATTTGGATAATTTGTTTTTTGTTGTGTTCGTCTTACCCCCAGGTCGTTTAACAAGAAAAGAAAATTCGGAAAAATCCATAGGGAAAGCCAGAAAATTGGAAAATATCGAAAGTGTGTTTTTCTATACACTGTACGACTTTCTATTTGCAGTCATACTTTTATGATTCTGTGCTTAATGGTTTGAAAGGTTTTACCCATCATGTCACAATCCAAAACAACGTTTGCCGGGTCAGCTAGTAATAAATAAAATAAACACTAACAACACTACGAAGGTAACTACAAACAGTGAAATGTTGAAACCCATATAGGTCAATACAGGGATACGACAAGGGGACTCCCTTAGCCCCTTCTTGTTCAATCTGGTCATAAACAAATTAATTAAATCAGTGCGAGACAAAGAAGGATATCGTATAGCTAACAAGAACGTCAATATTATATGTTATGCAGATGACGCCGTATAAATGGTTAACAATGAGAATAACTTACAGACACTGTTGTTTCAGTTTAACTATACGGGTAAACGATATAACATGGAGAGATATGAAGATAGATTAGCCACCATCAGTAAAATATACGACCAACAGGGGAAAAGACCCCCGGAACGACCTGCTAAGAGATAGGCTAAAGGTTGATTTCATCAGTGGAATAACGAGGCAAGGCAAACTGGAATTACTTTCTAGTCGATCTTAGTAGAAGCAGGAGAAGAAATGGCAGATTGTTAATATCATTTACGATACCAAATCCCTGAAAACCAAAAGAAGCGGATGTTTCTTACATGTTACCCCAGTCTAAAGTTGTGGAAAAGATCGATTTTAAATGAAGCAAAACTAATTCTCAACCACCAGTATGGATTTCGAACCAACCATGGAACAATCGAACAAGTACATTGGGTTGTAATTAAAATTAATGACGATTTAGTAGCTGCCTGCTTAGACATAAGTTAAGCCTTCGATAAGGCATGGCATATCGCTTTACTAAATAAGTTAAAGAGTCATCTGCCGTATCACTTTTGCTAAATTTCAAATAAAAATGTAGTAGATGACATTTTGAAATCAAACTCAGTTTTATATTGGGAAAATAGAAGTACAGTAAAAACATTTATCATAATGTTTCCTCGTCTAAATGGCGTAATCGTGAAAAATTACCTTTAGGGATTTCTTCAGATCTTCACGTTTCAAGGTCTGTCTGCCTATTGGCGGTATAGGTCAAAAGCCATTTGTTGGAGGAAGACTATATTTTGTATGCGGATTAGGTATCTACCTGGCTCGAAACTGAATATACTTCAGGTCAAATATATACACCTTCAACCTGAGCACCTTAATAACACGTAGTTTAAGTTTCAGACATTTAACTGATCCCCCACACGGTAATTATTAAAAAAACAGAAATGCAGCGGTCTATCCAGACCGTAATCGTCACCAATAGAAATGTATAGCGATGGTTGCGGACCGCAGTCAACGCGAACATAAGGATATGGCCAGCGACACGACCGCACTCACAGCTAATAGAAATGTGCAATAATCGTTGCAAGCCGCACTTGTGAGGGAAGTTCAGTGTACAGCCCTTTACGATTTTTTTTGAAATACAACGCCACACATCACTGAAAAGCTGATTTAATTTGTTTTACAGCTGCGTACAGCTGAAAGTGAATGTGAAAAAATAACGGAAAATGTTGTATTAACAATGCTCTATTTTGGACATCTATGAATTTATGTAGGTAGCACAACGCTGAAAACACATATAAACTTTAATGTGCTTCAATTCTTAGACGTTATTAACTTTGGTAGGCTCGGTTTTGCAATTTCCATAGTATATTATTTCAAAAAATTCAAAACTCATAAAAGTGACAACTTGTGTGACTTGATTGACAAGGTAAAAGTGTTACTTTATTTAATTAGTTAGACATGTAAAGTTGCTACTACTGCTGCTTTTTGTGCCTAATTATATAAAATAACAATATCAAACATTTCAACATCATTTGTTTATTATTGGTTAGTGGAAAAGTTATTCCAATGTGTATTACGAGACTACCACAAACTTGATTTTTCACATTCCTACTAAATTAAACATTTTCCGTTATTTTGATTATTTTTAAATATTCACTGCCAGTGTTTTTACACAGTTGTATATCGAATACAATCAGTTTTCCAATGATGCGTAGCATGACGTAAGTATCTTATAATTTAAAAATAATTGGCCAAGCTAAGATTTTTTTTCACTATCTCCTTTGCAATTGATCGTTGCAGTGTCAGATTTGAGGAATGTAAGAAACATTTACAAAAATTGTTACGGTTTTCATGACAGTGTACTTACTTCCCTAGAGAAGTAAATTATTTACATTCTGCATTGTTCATTTTGAAACAATAATTGATAAAATTTAATTCTAAATCAAAGAAACAAAGAATTTATTCTAATTACAAACAAAACAACAACGACAATAAAAGTGTTAAATACAAGTAACTTATTGTTAATATTAATTATTGTAAATGGACACAAAGAAAATGAACCATAAACTGTTGAGTGCTCTATCAGGTCTTATATTATTGTTTACAGAAACATTAGCAACAAACTCCCTGTAAGAAATTGCATTATTTTCAGTAGATTTTTTGCTCTCAATATCGCATACAGGATAGAAGACATGATGTAGAAGATCGGATATCACAGGTCGTAGTGGTGTTTTCGATTTCCATTGTAGAGCCGGGGGTTGATCCTGTGAAAGGTGCATTCAAAATTTTCTTTGCTGTTTCAAGTTTTTGGTGAATGGAATCTGTAACATAACATTCTGCTATTGTCGCATTCTTCCAGCCGCCGTGACTTTACAATCCAAGAACGTCCATCCCGGCGTTCACCAACAAAGTAGCCGAAGTTCGACGAAATGTGTAACCAGTGTATAGTTCTGCATTCGGAAGATTAAAAAACGTTGCAATAGTTGCAGGTATCTGATAAAATGTATTCTTTCCAACAGTCTGGTTGGCGCATTTTCCTTAATGGTGCCCCATAAAAACTCTAGAATCTTCTAAATTTTCTATTTTACCCTTGTTCTTGGTATGTTTATATATTTTTTTTAAATTTTAAGGTAACCAATATTATCTTCACTGCCATCAATCACAGTAAATGCTCGAGGAACTTTGTTTTTCGTATTCAAAATGTGGACTACAACAAAATCCTGCTTGTCTTTAATGTTGCCATTTTTTAAACGAACAGGTTCGTCTCCACGGCATGCTTCTGCAATTCCTCGCACAACAACCACCTGAAACAGTTCAAAAATAATAAAAACAATAAGAAAGACAATAACAAAGCTCATCTTTGCCATCAAATAAATGTCGTCTGTGGCATCAGATAAATAGTATATTACTCTACAAGTTGAGAAAAGTGAAGTTTTCTTGAACAAGTATGGCGTGTTTGAGTACGAGCGTTAGCGAGTACTTAAACGGCCATACGAGTTCAGAAAAACCACTTTTCTAACGTGTTGAGTATACTATTTTATCATAAGGAATGTAAAATATTAAATTTTTACATACAAGTGACACTAACTGTCAAAACATAACCAAGATGAGCATAACTCATTTCTATGTACTAAAGCACAATAAGCAGCTCCAGTTGATGTTATGCAATACTGAAGTGTGATGTTGGTGACACTGTAAGTCTATGTCAAATTCGAGGTTAGCAGGTTAGGTTTTGCGTCAACCTAACTTACTAACCTCGAATTTGACATAGACTTACAGTGTCACCAACATCACACTTCAGTATTGCCAAATGTAAAACGAATCGCCGTTGTTAGGGATAAAAGTGTTGCTAATGATAAAAGTACCACATTTTGAATGAAGAAATGTAGTACATTACCAAATGAAATGCGATAATAGTATATTATGTTATTAGGAGCAAAAGTTATACTTTATGTGGCGAGGCTGTACGGGTTATCTGCCGAGCTTGCGAGGCAGATAAGTACAGCCGAGCCACATAAAGATACTTTTGCTCCGAATAACATATAGTATTTTTTCTTCAGACGTTTTTATAACAAATTATTTACAATTTTGTGAACAAAATTCGAAGAAAATTACTTGATCTCATCAGCGGCAGATAATATTATCTGCCGCTGACGAGCGGCAGATAAAGTTGTGAACGGCAGATAATAACTTTATCTGCCGCTGACGAGCGGCAGATAAAGTCGTCAGCGGCAGATAATAACTTTATCTGCCGCTCGTCAGCGGCAGATAATATTATCTGCCGCTTGGCAATAAAGTGACAGTTTAGCATCATCAATCCAGCAGTATAATGCCATATTTTAATGCCGTTTGAAGAAAAAATGTATTTATTCTTCTCTTGTAAATACTTCCGACTTTTTCGGTTTACCTATAGCCAAATTTTTCCCTCTCGAAAAGGCTATTAGTTTTGGACATGTTGAAATATCTTAATTGTCGTTGATAAAAAATTAAGTCCTAAGCATTACTTGAAGGCAATTTTAATCCTGGAAGTTTCAAGTGTACATCTTTAACCACATTGGCAACAACGCTTTGCCTCCATCTTTAACAGTGACCCTATATGTACCGTGTGAATAATGTAAGACTATACATTGGTAACTTTATTTTATCATTAATCAATTTACCCATGCTAGTAGCAATTGTCGGTTACAATGAAATAATCCAGTTTAAATTAATTTCTATAGTCACTGTGTTGTTAATTTGTTTACAAACACCATGTTAGCATTAAGTAACTTCCCTATGTCTAATTTTGCATAATTCAGCCATGTATAGTCTTACATTATTTTCACTGTATATGTAACACTATACTGACTGCCCAAGTTATTATTCCAGGTTCGGCATTGCGCCTATTGTAGTAAGAAAAGATTATAGTACTTAAATCAATAAAATGTCTGAATAATTTATTGATTACTAAAGAATATTTAGCACTACCTTGACTAGCAGTTTCTGTGAAAGGTAGCTGTTTACAAGTAATTATTTTATATAAAGTAACTTACATAACATGTGAGCAAACGAAAATGAAATGAAGCTTGGCTTTGAAAATTGAAACATATGTCGATTATTAATTCACATTATGTTAGATATGGACTATTATAATAATTGCCATATTTAACTTTAAAACATCAGATGTAATAAACCACATGGCTTAATTTTTTCAAAGCCAACCTTGATTTCGCTTTCATTTGTTCCCATGTTATATCAAAATTGTCCATGTACCGGGTGGCCATAAACATCTGAGATCCCGGTAGCCATGGAATTAGCTACTTATAAATGTTGGTTAGCATTATACATATTTCAATTATAATAAGTATTGGTATGAAATGTAATAAAATGCAAATAAGAGTAGGGGAATGTGCCCCAGATTCTGCAGTTTAGCCTACGACTCGATTATAAAAATCTCCTGTTCTAATTTCAATACTTATTGCAATCTGTAATAATTTTTGACAGATAGGAATTTTAGTTGTGATGACATTAATGACATTTAGTTTAGTTGGATTCATCACTTTGATAAAGCGGTGTTGATTCCAAAGGTAATGTGATATCAGATATTTATGCCACCCGGTACTTTATCAGTTGACGGCTGTATAGTTTCTCTTGGTGTTTTATTGTAATTAGAAAATAATTGTTATAATTTATTGACATTATCTATCTAAACGAATTTGCTATCTATAAATTTATTTTAAAAAATATCGCCGAACATTGTTAATGAATTTAATGATGTTCGTAGGAATTAATTTTTCATGATAATAAATCAACAAAATTATCGTTAAACTACTATTATACCGTGTATTCAAAAAGAAACTACATAAGAGTTAGCCACGGAAACTAAACGTAATGTCAATAACAAGCTTTAGAATCATCAACTATCATCGTTGTTGTCATAAGTTTATATTATAATCTAATATGGCATATTCAGTTTGATGTCCCTAAAGCTTGCTGTTGTCATTAGTTTTGCTTTCCATGGCCAACCCTTATATAATCTCTTTTTGAACACATGGTATGTTACAGGTTACAGCTAATTCGATAAGTACTTAAAGCACCGGAATGCCACGGGTTGCCTACCTTACAGGGGCAAATTTTAATTAAACTTATGAAGTATGGCTAAGCATTTATACGTGAAATCAGTGACTAGAGGCTTATGTATAATATCCAAAGTAACATTGCATTTACTTGAGGCGATGTTATTACAGGCTCTGTGAGTTACACTTTTATCGCTTCTGCAAATTAGTTCGTTACTGTTTATTTCTAGGGTGCAGTCTAAATCAAGAAATTGACTGAAGCAGTATTGCTATTTTTACAAAACAAAATAAACACACGTTATGGTTGATAACATAAACTCTTTCACAAAACAGTCAACTACCAAGATTTGATTGCAACACCTTTCAACTTCGTAAGGAGCAAATAACTATTATTTGAACTTCATTATTATAGGAATCTCTATACCAGCGGTTTCCAACGTGTAGGCAGTAAATCTCTAGTATCCGCGATACCAACTGAGAGTATTTGCAAAATATTAATAAAGTTCGCTGTATTATTAGTACATCTTCGTTCGTAAAGCGGACTCCTTATAAAAGTCAGAAAGTCTGCTACACTGTTCATTTTTCTTTGGGCTTTTTTTCAAACCACAAAATTTAAAATAGTAATAAACTAACGTTTTCAAATAAAATGTATTCCAATTATCAACACAACAATGAAGTTAATATATTAAATTCTATAAAATAACTTATTTGTTGTGGTAGATACCTCAAAACGATGGGAACCCCTTTCTGATCTTCTATTTGCAAGCCGTGGTAAACAAAGCGGGTTATAATAAACACTATACACCAACTAATTTATATACGTTAACATACGCAGAATGGGTGTTAATGAGCCGTTTTACGATTAAGGATACTTATGTCTGGTAAAATGTATGTCATTGCACTATTATTATTAGTAAATGCTTTAGGCTAAACATCTATTACATATTGAACTAAACCTTCAACCTGTTAAATTACAAATTGCCCCATTGTGTATTATAATGTCAACTAGCAGTCCAGTGAGACAAAGTGGTTGCCTAACCCGATCGACGTTTTAAGGCGCAGAGGGTCGCAGCTCCGTTTGGCCACATTTAATACGCGTTCTATTTGAAAAACGGTCTTTTTTGTGATTTCTCGAAAACCGGAAGTGTCACGTGACTGAAATTCGGTTCCTGAGCTGACATGACCATTCCAAACATATAACTTTAAAAACTTTTTTCTCTATCTCATACGGTTTGGCTGCTGAAACAGCGTCCCGGACGGATCAGCGTCCCAGACAGACAAGTCTATTAGATAAAGGATAATTGCTATTATAGATAGCTCCTGAAAAATCAGGGGTGCATTCTTTTATCTAGTTACTTGATTTCTAAAAGATTGACGTTCTAATATTTTAAATCTCATTCGCACACGTAAATACTTATGACAGCCAACTGTCAAAACAAATTGGTATTTCAAATGGCAAATGCCCAATCTTTTCAATGGTACACAACAATATCAAAAACACAGTAAGTAATTATTTCTTAATTAGTTCACCTTCTTATTGTCTTTATTTCATTTCTAGTTATGATTTTTAATAAGAAATCACTCACCTTTTATTTGGTTTACACAAAGCTCCCAGATGGCAACCTCCCTCTGATCTGCGAATCGACCCTTTCAAGCACCTTCCTGCAATGCACTGTTCACAGACAGATAACACAACGATCCAAGAGCAGCAAACTACAATTTTCTTACAGCACTCAGCAGCAAACCGATAAGCTGCAGACATCCACCTGCAAACTGCCACCCTCCTGGAATGTTTTTCTTTTCTTTGATGATACTTCTCTGGAAGTCAGCAACAAACAGCTTGAGGTGATCCAATTTGATTAATGTAATATGTCAAATGTAATTTTTCTAATAAAGTTGACCTATTTTTAATACACCACGCAGATGTTACGTATACCCTTTTTTATTTGTCAACACATTTCTTAATAAAAAACAGGGTAATTTTAAATATTTTTAATCAGACCAAAATCGTTTTTCTATATTTTACAAGTTTGTTATTATCAATAATCAAAAACAAATTTACTTAACGATATCATATCCGTTTATATACACTCTAGTCTTATCTATTTGAGTTAAACCTACTAAATTTTTATTTTGTTTAAAATTAAGCATTTGTCAGTTCTTTTCAAACTGTAATTTATTCAATTATATTATTTTCAAATGCACCTGTTTTTCAAATAGCTATTTTTCATACACATTTCCACCTTATACCTGAATAAATCCAAATTATTTTTAACCATTGCAATCCCTTAATTTTAATCAATTTGATTCTAACACACAATTAAGGTTGTATCATAACAATATATTGATATATGCTTTTTACTAAATTGAATATGAATCAACACAACTGCATATTTTTTGTTTGGTAAGTTGTTCATGGATTAGGCATAAAGTAAGGAGCCGAGGTCTCACAATCAAAAACCTCATTCAATTTTGCTGAGACTTAGACAGTTCAACCGCAGCAAAGAATATTTAATATGCTAAACATCGCATAATATAAGATAACCCATTTTATATTTCTTCTTAACGATCTGTAACAAGTTTTAATAGCTGTGTAGATAGATTCGTCGCTAAAATAATAATTAGAATATATTTGATATAGAACACATCGGTAGTCGCTAAGTACATGCACCGCAAATCAATCAATTTATATAGAATCAATGAAGTGGCCTAGAGTAAGATTAATATTACAGTTTAGGAATCATTTCTTCTTCTTCTTCCTCTTACTATAGGCCAGTGGCATTTTTTAAACCACAATGTGGTTACATGAGCCGTCTTTACTCGTAAGTCTGGTAGGTGGCTAGCCTTGCTAGGAAAAGTTTCCTTGTTAAGGCTTAACGACTACCATAGGTGTTAGTGTTGTAGCCTGAGAGGGTACAATTTTAAAAATCCTAGAATCGCCGGGACTCGAACCCGGGGACGACCGCATTTGCTCGCTGGAGTATCCGTTCACCTGAGAATCATATTGAACTATAATATTCAAATTAGGTATACTTTAGATTATTGTTTGCACATTTCTGTTATTAAAATTTTTCTAACATTGTAAATCTAACACTGCAAAAACCTAAGTTAGTGTTCGATCTAAGATTTTCAAATTGATGTACGTATTATCAACATTTGTGCAATTTGATCGCAAGTTTTCAACTTATGTCATCAGCCACGATCTCTGAAAAGATAACCGTTATAGTTAACAAACAACATTTCTTCAATAGGTGTGCCTTCAAAACTATTTTCTGAGGCATCTCGGATCCATAACAGTGAAATATTAATTAACATATCTTACAATCCTGTGGTAAGTGCATTTGGTTATTTATTTTTAATAACAGCATCCCAATATAAAATAATCTAAGAAGCCTTCTCATACAACAGAGCTATAAATACCTCATAAATAATTTTCTACGATCGTGTCAAAATGACAATTTTTTGAACTGTTTCTAGTGTCAAAAGCGACGTTTGTAGCACTCTTAATATTAGCGCCCAAAATACGTCTTATATATCTAGTTTGCTCAAACCAGAAGCGAATAATAAAAAATCTAAAATCAAAACATATAGTGCACTCACTTAGTACGTATCTGCTATACAAAAACAAACTAGCCAGTTATGTATTACTTCTCAAACTAACGTGAAGAAAGCGTCTAATATATTTTCATATTTCAAACATTTCCAATCTCTCTTACTCCGAAGAATAAAAATTATCTGATGAAAGTGCTCGTAGTTCCGGGCGCAGTAAATAATACATTAAATACGCTTTTCGTATAAATATCTACATTCGTTTAAAGGAGGAAATGTGCTTTTCATTTTACGTTTATTTCCATTTCTCATTGAATAACGAGGTTAACGCTTCTATTTATTAAAAACAAAGATAACCAAAACGTAAATCCTTACTCCGCAAGTATCGCCTCCGCAGCATGATATAAATTATTTATTGATTTGCTGATTATATGACCTATATTATTGAAATCTTGCCTAGCTACGTATGAAACGGAAGTAGAAATATGGTCTTTACAACTGTTGGTTATTGCAGGGAACTGCTATACATATACCCGTCAAATCTTCACTATTACAAATAAATACCATTTCTGCAGTATAAAGTAATAACATAACAGAATGTTCAAATGCTAAAAGAACTTTGAATTATTTGTGTCTAATAACATCAATGATCCATGAAACAAATCTTGAAGTTTCGAGATTTCAAAACGACAGGTGAAAACATTGAACCTAGATAATGTATTACTTTTCGAAACAAATTTTCTATGCTGGTTCGTGAAAATTAGATAGATTCTTAACACTTCAAAACATAGATACTGTTTTATTTTTTATTTGACTTTGAATTTTCACAGCTGTCAATACAAAATTTATGCTATTTTGTTATTTATTGTGTTGTTAAATAAAATCTTGTATAGAAAGCATGTGTATTGCAAATAATTCATTCGAGAAAAAGCCCACTCAGCCCGACCGCCCTCGAGAGCTCTTCACGTGTTACCTATTTATAATATAAAATATTTGTACTGCACCACCCTTAATCGAGGCGTGAATAAGGAATAGGCAGCTGTTCTTAGGGTTATAAAAAATGTTCATTAAAATAAACAATTTGGGCGCCAGTCGTTAGCCCGTTTTGTCAGTATATTAAATAAATAAATAAATAAATAAACCAAATCTCGCTATCGACACAAATCACCAACTACCTTGTCAATGTTTTACTTCAATCTAAATCTCAAAAGAACACAAGCAGGTTTATGAAGGTCAGTAGTATAAAGAATCAAAGAAAATATAAACCAGCAACAGTCAATAGAATTTATTATTCATCAACTATTAACAAACATAATTAAATCTGAGGGCTCAATAAGGCCCAGAAATAGTAAATAACAATTAATTGAGTTTGGAGTCGCTCAAATCATAACACACTAGGGATGTTCCGAATATACAAAAATTCTTATTCGCAAATACGAATACCGAATACGAATACATGACCGTGAGTGAATAATACCAACATTAACATCTTTTTTGTACGCGCTGCAAATTTTAGAAATAGTATGGAAAATAGTTTTGTTTTTTATTTAATGTTATAGAATGGTTAATATTTTTAAAATAGCTATTTAAGCAACAAGTGCTAAAAGTCGACGTTTATGCACAAGATATGAAAATTATGAAACGAAGCCGAAGGCTGAGTTTAATAACATGTCGAGTGCATAAACTACTTTTAGCACAAGTTGCATACAATATTTTATATACGACCTTAATTTTACCGTTATTAATCAATAAATATTGATTTAACAAAGATTTGCATCTACGACATTTCTAATTTATGTCATAATAAACAGTAGGCCTTGGAGCGCGGGCGAATGTTTGCGAAGCCAGTACTGTCAAAGTCAGTTATCAAAGGTAATTATTAATACTTAACATCTCACTGTATTCATTACATAACGCTTTAATTATTTCAAAAACACTTTACCTCTAACGCAAGAAGTAACTCGAATAACTTTAGAACTTCACTTTCAGTTCGAAATTGTAGTTTTATAACCTCACTTCACTTTTAGCACAT